>NMUG010003307.1:0-14945 GCA_002855965.1 Monotropa hypopitys
CACTAACGACGTGCGAGCAATGCTGATGCCCCCAAAACCATTTTATATGTCATACGGTATGCCCACAAGGCATCCGTCAATCTTAAAGACCAATCTTTGTAGTCGGGGTTGACCGTCTTCTCAAGAATGTGTTTGATTTCATGGTTTGCCAATTCGGCTTGGCCATTTGTTTGCGGATGGTAGGCCGTAGAGACCTTGTGCGTGATTGCTTTCACATCAATGTTGCAACAATTCGGTTTCACAAATGGGTCCCTTGGTCGCTAATTATGGCACGGGACATGCCAAAGCGGGACAAAACATTCTCCTTCAAAAATGACACGACCACTTTGTGGTCATTGTTCCGGGTCGCAATGGCTTCAACCCATTTGGAAACGTAATCCACCACAAGCAAGATATAGATGTAACCATGCGAATTTGGGAATGGCCTCATAAAATCAATTCCCCAACAGTAAAAAATCTCAATGACCAAAATAAGAGACAATGGCATCATATTTCTTCGTATAACTCTACCAAGTTATTGGCATCGTTCACATGCTTTGCAAAAATTAAAAAAATTCCGGAATATTGTGGGCCAATAAAAACCACATTGTAGCACTTTTACGACCGTCTTTTGGCCTAGAAATGACCCCCACATGCTTCTGTGTGATAAAATAAGAGTATGTCCCGTTGATCAATATCGGGGATACATCGTCGAATAATTTGGTCTGGGCAAAACTTGAAGACATAGAGGTCATCGAAAACATAATTTCTTACCTCAAAAAGGAAAAGACGTGCATCTTGTGCGGACCAATGTTCAGGTATCTTGCCCGTTGTGAGATAATTGACTATGTCCGCATACCATGGGCATTGAGATACCACAAAAAGTTGCTCATCAGAAAAATTTCCAGAAATGGGCCTAGAAGAATGATCCTTGAACTCAAGGCGCGACAAATGGTCGGCCACTACATTCTCAACACCCTTATTGTCCTTTATAATGAGATCAAATTCCTAGTGCAAGAGTATCCATCTAATGAGATGCGCCTTAGCGTCTTACTTGGACAACAAATACTTCAACGCTGCGTGGTCGGTGAAGACCACGATTGGAGAGCCAATAAGGTAAGAGCGGAACTTGTCAAGGGAAAATACCACTGCCAATAACTCCTTCTCAGTGGTAATGTAATTAACTTGAGCATCATTCAAAGTTTTGCTCGCATAATGAATCATACAAGGGCCACTTTCCCTCCGTTGCCCGAGAATCACCCCGATGACATAGTCACTAGCATCACACATTAGTTCAAATGGAAAGCTCCATTCCGGTGCTTGTACAATCAGGAGTGTGGTGAGCATGGACTTGAGGGTTTGAAAAGCGGAGTCACATTCACTCATCCACTCAAATGGTGTATCTTTGGTAAGCAATTGACAAAGCGGATGAGAAACGGCACAAAAGTTTTTAATGAACCGTTTGTAGAAATCGGCATGTCCAAGAAATGACCGCACATCTTTGATACATTTAAGGATTGGGAGGTTGGAAATGAGTTCGATTTTGGATTTATCCACCTCAATCCCTTTGGCCGAAATGACATGGCCCAAAACTATCCTCTCACGCACCATGAAATGGCACTTTTCCCAATTCAAAACAAGGTGCATTTCCTCACATTGCTTAAGGACTCTATCAAGATTTTGAAGGCATGAATCAAAAGTATCTCCCAACACCGAGAAATCATCCATAAACACCTCAACAATTTTTTCAATCATGTCAGAAAAGATTCCAAGCATACATCGAGAAAAAGTCCTCGGGCATTGCACAGCCGAAAGGCATGCGCCGGAAGGCATATGTGCCGAATGGGAAAGTGAAAGTGGTCTTTTCTTGATCTTCTAATGAGATCTCAATTTGATTGTATCCGGAGTAGCCATCTAGGAAGCAATAGTAGGAATGATCGGCGACCCTCTCCAAGATTTGGTCAATGAAGGGAAGAGGGAAATGGTCCTTCCGGGTGCATGAGTTTGACTTCCTATAGTCAACACATACTCTCTAACCGGATGCAATACGGGTTAACACAAGTTCTCCCCGCTCATTGGGTAAAACTATCACCCCTGCCTTTTTCGGTACCACTTGGATGGGGCTAACCCACTTGGAGTCGGAGATATGGTATATGATACCCGCATCAAGGAGCTTGATGATCTCCTTCCTCACCACATCATGCATGTTAGGATCGAGTCTTCTTTGAGGTTGCCGCGATGGCTTCACATCCTTTTCTAAAAATACGATGAGTGCAAATTATAGGACTTATGCCATGGAGGTCGGCAATAGTCCACCCAATCATCCCACATCTCATTCTAAGCTAGGTCATCAACTTCACTTCTTGATCCTCTTCCAAGGTGGAAGAGATCACGACGGGATATGTCTCCTCACTACCAAGATAAGCATATTTCAAATGTGATGGTAGTTCCTTCAACTCAAGTGGTGGGGCTTGCACACTAGAGGGCAGTGACAAGCCCGTGGACATAGGTATTTCTTCAAATTTCGAGGTCCAAGTATCAACCCCACACACTTCTTCCACCCCCTCATCTAACAAAGCTATCAAAAAGTTCACCTCCAGAGACTCCAAGAATGATACCTCATCAGAGGTGAGACACACCTCCAATGGGTCTGTGTACAATATAGAATCCAAATGGTCTTGCACTAGGGTCTCAATCATACTCACCTCGTGAATCTCTTCATTGTCTCCCATTTGACTCCCCACATTGAAAATGTTTAGCTCAAGGGTCATATGCCCAATGATGAGTTTTAATAACCCATTCCGGCAATGAATGATAGCATTTGAAGTTGCTAGGAATGGTCGACCGAGAATAATTGGTGTTTGAGAGGATTTGGCCGTGGGAGCAAGGGGACAAGTATCAAGGACAACAAAGTCCACCGGGTAGACAAAGTTATCTACTTGGACAAGGACGTCCTCTACCACACCTTTTGGAATCCGGACACTTCGGTCCGCCAATTGCAATGTAACGGTTGTTGGCTTCATGTCACCAAGCCCAAGTTGTTGATAGACAGAAAAGGTTAAAATGTTCACGCTAGACCCTAAGTCAAGCAACGCTTTCTCCACAATCTTACCCCCAATGCTGATAGAAATGGTAGGACAATCGGGGTCCTTATATTTGGGAGCGACGTTTGTTTGGATGATTGAGTTCACTTGCTCAGTTAGCAATACATTTTTGTGCACATTCAGTTTTCGTTTCACCATGCAATGGTCCTTGAGAAATTTCGCATGCGATGGAATTTGTTTGATGACATCGAGCAAGGGAATGTTCACCTTGACTTGCTTGAATAGCTCATAGATGTCATCATGAAATTGGCCCTTTGACTTAGGAGCAAGTCTATGCAGAAAAGGGGCCAAAGGAGGAGACAAAAGAACCACCGGCTCATCATTCTTTTCGGAGGAGGAGGGGTCCTCACTCCCATTTGGTTCAGCCTTGCGTGGTGGTAGAGGAAGAGTGGATGATTGAGGAGGTGGGGGGAGCCATTGGTTTGACAAGCTCTCACCCTCTCCTAAGAGTTGTGATGGATTTATCATGTTATTGAATAATTGGTGGATTTGGATTTGAGGAAAAGCCCACAAAGTGTTGGCCTTGGGGATTAGCTTGGGGTTGAGAGGGAAATTTTTCTTTTTCATGATGGAGTGTTCCCAAGGTAGAAGTGAGTTTGGACAATTGGGACCGGATATCCTCATTTATTATTTGTTGAGATTGCATGAATGATTGGAGGGTGTTTTCCATGCTTCGCCGATTTGGCAGTTGGTAAACATTGGAACTCACAGAGGGTCCTTGTTGAGCATATTGGGGTGGGTTTGGTTGATGAGGAACATATTGGTTAGGATTGATGGTGAGAAGGGTACTGTGGTGGTACATAGCTTTGGGTTTAAAATCCGGGTTGTAGAGCATTGCATTGAGGTTGGGTGGTAAGGGTTAGGACTAGGGCTGCAAATGAGCCGAACTGCTCGCGAGCTCGGCTCGGCTCGGCTCGGTAAAGACTGGGCTCGGCTCGGCTCGAATCATAAATAACTGAGCTCGAGCTTAACTATCCAGCTCGTTTAATAAACAAGCCGAGCTCGAGCTGGATGAAGCTCGGCTCAGTTAGGCTCGCGAGCCGAGCTCGTTTGTATATAACGAGCCAAGCTTGGCTCGTTAAGATATCGCGAGCTCGTGTCGCAATCCCACATCAGAAAGTTGGAAAAAACTATATATTAAGGAGGTGGGTTTTGAAGAACCCATAGTGAGTTCGAGCCTTCCAAATGAGCCCGAGCTCGAGCCGAGCTTGGCTCGTTTATGTTGTATCGAGCTCGTTCGAGCCAAGCTCGAGCTTTTAATTTTATTAATGATCCGAGCTCGAGCCGAGCTCGAGCCTTCCTATTTTTGGTTGAGCCGAGCTCGAGCTTGATAGAGCTCGCCTCAGCTCGGCTCGTTTGCAGCCCTAGTTGGGACCCATGAGATGGTCCTTGATGATCTTGGTTACCCCAACTCAATCTTGGATGGTTCCTCCAACTTGGGTGGTAACCCCCGCTCAATGGAGCATTCCGAGGAAAATTGTTAATAGAGTTAACGTCGGCTTGCTCGATGCTCGAGAGTAGGTCCTTGACTACCGTCAATGAAGGGCAATGCCCAGTAGCATGCCCGGTAGTCTCACAAATCGCACAAATTTTTTTGGTCCGTACCACAGAGGCGACCGTGTTGAGTTTATTGATCTCAAGAGTCTCAAGTTTTCTAGTTAGTTGTACGACTTTCAAAGACAAGTCGTCTTCGTCCTTCAACACATATTTCCCCTACCACCTTGGCCATAGACCAGAGTATGCAAAGAGCGGTCATTGGGATTAGAGTAATCCCAAGATTGATTGTTCTCCACAAGAAAGTAAAAATAGTCCAAAGCCTTGGTGGGGTGTTTATCCAAGAATTCTCCATTACACATCATGTCTATGAATTGGCGGTTTCATTGGGAAATTCTCTCATAGAAATATCCAATAATTTGTGCATTGTCGAAACCATGGTGGGGGACAGTATTAAGGAGGTCCTTGAACCTCTCCCAACATACGCCAAATGATTCCTCGTCCTTTTCACATAAAGATGTGATGAGCTTTTTCTGAGTGCGGGTCTAATGCAAAGAAAAGAACTTCTTATAAAACTCCTTTTGCATCATTCCCCAACTCATGATGGATTGGGACTTGAGAGAGTTGAGCTAAGTCTTGGCATTGTCTTTGAGATAAAATGGAAATAATTTCATACGAGCGGACTCGAGTTGAAGAGGATTGTTGCAAATGGTGCTAACTACCTCCTCAGAATCTCACACATGGAGATAAGGTTGCTCAGTTTGCATCCCATGGAAATGGGGTAGCATTTGAAGGTGAGGTGGTTTGATAGTGAAAATATTTTGACCATTAACCGCTGGTGCGACTATGCATAACATTTGAGTTACGCGAGTGGGATTAAGGTAATCCCGCATAGTACGTGTTGGGGGGTAAGCCTTTTCTGCGGTGGATTCCGGCGGTGAGCGGCTGAGCTGAGTGGCCTGAACCTGGATGCACAGTGAACAAATCGTTAGGCTACCGGCGGCGGCGCCGGTGGACCCTCCGATGGCAAAGTTAGAAATGTATTTGTGGAGAGAGAAGTGAAACTTGCAGAGCTTGGGCTAGAGAGAGAGAACCTGTACCAAATGATGGCTGCAAGCCCCTTAAATAGGGCATCAGAGAGTGCTGGGCATGCGCTTCGGCGCGGGTGAGCCGCCCACCTGCGGCGTGGGGCAGTGAAGCTGTCCCCTCTGAGTGGGCTGTCGTGTGGCCGACCGGTCGGCCCCGACAATGTCAGGCGGCGCCGCTTGACAATATCGGGCGGCAGAAAAGCTTATAAAAGGTGGTCTGACATGCTGCGGGAATCACGGAAAAGCTGATTCTGTGTCAGGCGTGGGTCTGCCATGTGCGCAAAACCCGGGTTGCTGTCCCCGAGGGAATCTTTGCTGTGAACAAGGCATCTTGTCCTGTCTGGCCGAAGAGAGCAGCTCCGGCGCTGCTTGATGTTGGCCGGGCCGTCCTGGCAGAGAGATCTCTTCACTGAAGTGATTCCGGACGAGCCTTCTCGTCGGCCCATACCCTGATCGGTCGCATGACCTTGACTGTGAGTCCCTTCGGCTAGGCACTTCCTCTGAGCTTTGAGTCTCCGAGCCGGAGATAGCCCCAGAGAGGCCCTGTTGCCGTTGAAGCTTTGATCGGTCGCATGACCTTTGATGCTGGATGCCTCGGCTAGGCACCTCCTCTGGGCTTTGAGTCTCCGGGTCGGAGAGAGCCCCAGAGAGGCACTGCCGTCGGCTCTGATCGGTTCGGCCGCCAGCTGGCGGGTCTGAGCGGTGGTCCTCCTGGAGGAGGTCGTGGCTCCGGCCTCCTTTTAGTTCGGACCCCAACAGTACGAGCCAGTGGTACATTGACATTGTTTTGATCTTCAGCCATGTTTTCGAGTGGGGATGGAGGATGACGCACAAGTTTATGAGTATGATAACGGAAGTATCCGTACATAAACCAGTGGCCCCCACTCCAGAATTATTTGAGAAATTTCGTTTTTGGTTCCAAAAAGGGAATACTATCGAAATTAGATGCCACCCCGGCAACGGTGCCAAAAATGCTTTCGCATGCAAGTGTATTCTAATAATGAGGTAGCCCGAAGCGTAGGGCTAGGACGCGTGTAGCACAATACTCAGAAAGTCCGAGGTCAAATCCACATGGAGGTTATGGTCCAATGAATATAAAAGTAGTTCTTTTTGGTTTTTCTGATTAAATGGCAGTAGGTAGCCACCCGAAGTTTGGATTGAGATTGCAAGGGATTGCTTTGGAGAATAATAGTTACAACTTAAGTTATGCTGAAAAGGATGGAACGGCCATAAGGATGCCTACCCAAGATACAAGTATTCTACAAGTCCTTGACAAAACGCAAACTAGGGTCAAGACATGATCGTTGTTCGGAATATGTCTAACGACTACGAGGACATTGCACCAAGAACCTAGCATACCAAAGG
The DNA here is from genome assembly GCA_002855965.1 of Monotropa hypopitys. Classification (NCBI taxonomy): domain Eukaryota; kingdom Viridiplantae; phylum Streptophyta; class Magnoliopsida; order Ericales; family Ericaceae; genus Monotropa; species Monotropa hypopitys. The sequence goes on from NMUG010003307.1 coordinate 7,031, forward strand.
GCTTGACAACGACAAGTCAAGATGATAACACTCGTAAACTTAGACCAATTACAGGAAAGAACTAGCTGAAATCCCTAGACTCCCCCACACATGCAAGGACGGTGTAGAACCATGAGAATCATGGGATAAACGGCCACATGGCCACCCTAAGGGTACTACTCACACATAATGAAAAACATAGAAAATCATAGGAATAGTGCCATAGTGAGATACTTAACAAATGATAAAACAAAATTAAGATTAATAGAGAACGAAGCCTTGCTTACAACTTTAATGAACGAGAATTCTGCAGAAAAGGTAGAAATGCAAAAGTATTTTCTTGGTAACACTTGAACTTCAATGGAGATGCTTCAAGAAGAAAAAGAATTGAGCCACCTTCTAACTTCCAACTAGGGTAGAGTAAAATAAAATGAGACTTAGGTTAAATGAAGACGTAGCTTCATTTATATAGTTCCACAAAATACATCAAAATGGACAAGTATACCCCTAACAAAAGCTGTGTGACTTTTCGGATTTGCACTGGGAGACTGGTCCCCGGCGGCTAGGGAGACTGGTCCCCGGCGGCTAGGGAGACCGGTCGTAGCCTGTATTTAAACCCTACTGAAATCTGGAGACCGGTCCCCAACGGTTAGGGAGACCGGTCGTGGCCTTGTTCTTGAGCACACTGCATTGGGGAGACTGGTCTCCAGCATCTCGGGAGACCGGTCGCTTGCGTATGGTTTCTGAACTTCTTGTATTCCTTCATGTTCTTCCGAAAGTAGGGACTTCACAACCGGGAAAGGGGAAAGGGGCCGGTCCCCAACGGTTCAGGAGACCGGTCTCTCGCTAGAAAAGTTGGATTCTGTGGCGTTGGCTGCACATTTGGCCTTCCGGCTTGGTTTTGACGGTCATGACCCTACTAAAGGACTTCCTCCGCATCAACACCTCAACATGTTCAACTCCAGCAATGACTTATTCATCATCCGAGCAAGATAACTCATTAAGAACTTTCATTTGGATCATGTTTACCTGCATTACACATAAAACTACCACAAGCGAAATTATGGGAATTACAAGATAATTAAAGGCTAAACAACCCCAAATTAGAAGCGAATTAGCCCAAGAATATGCAATATTCTAGGCCAATCAGTAGGCATTGGAAAAATTGATGGTCTCCCTTGATATCATCAAGGTTAAGTTGTGATTTGACTAATTAACTAAATTGATTCAACATACCCAATGAAAGACGAATATGGAAGATGTGTCCTACGAGGGCTACTCGTGCTAAATTTTGAATCCATAACTTATGAGTCACCAATATAATGGAATTGAATATGAAATTGGCTTTATATGGGAAATTTGTTTCCCGGGAATGGACTTATGATAGGATTCCCTGGATGGTCGCTCCATTCATGACATTGTGCACAATGAGAGTTACATAGCCCTCCCGATGAGTCGGAGAATGATGGAAGGGAAAGGATAGTGTGTTGACGAGCCACTATACCGGACCCACTTTAATAATCACTTAACTTTGTGGATATAGTCAATGTAGAGGAAATGGTCATTCTTGGTACTCATGTTGAATTCGTCAATGTGGAGGAAATGGAGCCACCTGGTACTCATGTTGACGTATCTCATTAGGGTTGAATGGTTGGTCTAAACCACTTGATTAAACTCTATCAATGTAATATGATCACTCCCTTGTTTTGATGAGTTTGAGAGAATTGAAAAACTTACCTCAATCATTCAAATATCTTAAAATTGTGTGTGAACCTAATCTATAACAACGTATATGGTTGGAAGAGGATTTTGGAATGAATTGGGAGGTTCAGTCTTGGTGGTGTGGTTCTAAGGGCCTTTGTAGTGAGCCCTTGGTGGCTGTCTTACCCTAGTTGTGGAGGTTTAGAATTGTGTTCGGATTGTAGTCCATGTCGGTTGGACCTTGGAGACTGCCCCTCGATGTTCTTTCCAGTTTTGAGGATTAGAGTCTACTTTTAGTAGTGTGGCATTTGTATCCATTGCACCTTGAGGATGCATTTGCATGTCTTTAGTCTTCTCCCCTTTTCTGTCCTTGCACTTCTTGCATGTGGACACTTGGGCACCCACACACCTTGTACATACTTGATAGTAGTTAGAGGTATTTCTACTAAGCGCGTGGATAGCTCAGACCCTCCTTCCCCTTTCCCTAGTGTTCTGTGTTGTAGGGTTAGGAGGGCTTGTAGATTGGAGATTTCTTTTACTGTTGCATGCCCCTTGGAATTTATAATTTGGGTAGTGTGTTTCTCTCCTATTCTTATTATCCATTTTATATTTATTTTAAAAAAAATAATTTGAAATTTTCTAGGTGTTATACATATACAGAGAGAGAAAGAGATCACACACACAGAGAGGTCGCTCACACACATAGATCCGCACACACATAGAGATCGCACACACACATATCCACACACACACACATATATAGATCATGCATGCACATACATTTCACACACATACACACACGATCTAAACACATCCGAGCACAACTACGGATTATAAAAACACAACCAACCACAAAAAAAAAAACAATCTAACGACCGGGGGAGGGGGATGCATCAAGGGGAGGGGCGTTGAGAGAGAGAGAGAGAGAGCTCACTGGTGAAGAGAAAGCTCCGTTTAGGGTTTTGCATATGGAATGTGTGAATACATCGAATGTGTGTAGATAGATCACGACCCTTCATCTCAAACTCAATCTAACGGCTGAAATGTGTGCCAAAATGTATGGGTCTCACAGATCGTTCTATCTTGTATAATAGATTTTAAGAAAAGCAAATGCCCCCCCTTTTTTTTTAATATACATATGTTTTAAACATTCCCATCCATTTAACTGATTGAGCAAAGTCTGCAACGTCATGTTTCCCATCATGCCCATTAAATTTTGATAGATAAGAATGGTTGGTACTATAATATATTAAACTATTATTTCTTGAGTAACATATATAACAACTAAAAATGGATGGAAAAAATGTGCTCGGTCCCAGCCATTCAACTAAAATAAAAAAAATCAAAACTAACTGTGGAAACGTGTGTGAAAATCCATATGTGAGAACAACCCAGAACACGCCCCAAACACAAACCAGAGAGCAACCCAAAATGCAACCTAGAACACCCTAAATGAAAATCAGTATATATATAGAGAGAATGCATGTATGGGGAATGGAATATATGCGTGATGCATGTGTGAGAATGTGTAAACATCCAGTCGTTCGTAAAAAGCAAATCTGACAGTGTGATGCATATGTGAGAATGTGCCAAGATCCAGCTATTCGTCAAAAACAAATCCAACGGTTTGAAGTGTGCGTAAGAGTGTGTCAACATCCAACTATTCGTCAAAAGCAAATCCAACGGTTTGAAGTGTATGTGAGAATGTGTCCTTGCCCTTAAAAGAAAGAAGCAAATCCAACCGTTGAAGTAGCAAATCTAAAGGTGTGTGAGAGTGTGTATATTGTTTCAATCATAGAAGCATCTCAACCATTCAATCTCAAACCAAATCGGATGGTTCAAAATATTCCACAAAATGTGTGAGTCCCACACCATTCCATTCAAGAAGCAAATCCATTCGTTCAATCAAGGGTTAGGGTTATGGCTCAGATAGCAACCCAGAATGCAACCCAGAACACAACCATCATCTGACACACCCCAAAAATCTCGCACACAGAGAGTGAGAATGTGTCAACATCCAACCGTTTATTAATATCAAATCTAACGATGTGAAGTGTGTATAAGAGAGCAACCCAGAACACCCCCAAAATTGCACACACACACACAGAGAGATGATGAGAGAGAATGAGTGAGAGAAAGAGTGATAGTGCACACTCGCAGAACACGAAGGCTCGGCTTTTAGGTTTTGGAGTTACGATCCATAAATGTATGTTTTGGAATTATGATCCATAAATTTAGGCTTTGGAATTATGATCTATGAATTTATGTTTTAGAATTACGACCTATGAATTTATGTTTTTGGAATTACGATCAATGAATTTATGTTTTGGAATTACGATCAATGAATTTATGTTTTGGAATTATGATCCATGAATTTATGTTTTGAAATTACGATCCATGAATTTATATTTTGGAATTGTGATCCATTTATGTTTTGGAATTACGATCCATGAATTTAGGATTATGATGGGATTATAAAATTATGATTATGATCTATGTTTTAAAATTCAGATGTTATGGAAATATGATCCAACTTTTGAAGGATTGCAAACCATGGAGCCAATGGAATTGAAGAGGAATTTTGAGCCAATTTTTTTGAATTAAAGGGATTTATGATAGTTTTATGGATTTATGATCCAAAATTGATTTATGACTTTTTGAAATGGATTTACAATCCAAAATTAATTTATGATTTTTTTGAAATAGATTTACAATCCCAAATTGTTTTATGATTTTTTTTTGAAATGGATTTACGATCCAATTTTTTTATGAGATTAAAAAAATTAGAAAACACTAGGAGTGAGGGTTTGTCCCCGGTTGAAAGCCCTGTTTTTTTAAAACCCACCTAGATTTTTTACTTTTGTGAATATTTGTCTTTTTGTTTTAAAAATTTTTAATTTTAATTTTATTGTTTTTGACAATATTTTTGAATAGGGAATGAAAATTGATTTTTTGAAAGTGTTTTTATTTGATTTTTTGTATCTTGCATTTTGATGCCAGGATAAATGAGGATCCCTTTTTTAATGAAATGTCCATAGTAATATATCGATATTATGCATGAAGGGTTGACCAAATTTTAAGGATCTTTTCTTTAACCATTTACATAACTGAATAAATCTCATCAAACCGAGATGGAATGTATGAACACAATAGTCCTCTTAAGTTCCATTTGGCTTTCGGCAATGCGATCACTGATAATTTTTTAGAGATTATTTAGAAATATAACTTAGTCAAAGAGTTGATCCTATTTAAGGTATGTAATAATGCATGAGACTGATAGGGTAAGGTTTATAGTTTGCAAATCTTCAAACCTCCAATTTTAATAAAGAAACCTTCGCAGGTTGATAATCTCAGTGATTGCTTATTTTACCGTGAACTATCCTCATGCCAAGTGGTAGTCAAATGATCCCCATCTACTTTGGCACAATCAAAGCTAAAATAAAATAAAAATGGAGATTGAGAAGAGAGTTGGGTTTTCTTTCCGATTGTAATATCGTAAATTTTAATTTTCATGTAATTATGTTTATTAGTGTTAAAAATTAATTAAATAAGTTGAGTAAGAAATTTTGAAGTCAAAATTTTATGTTGGGTATGGGTAATTAAAATAGAATTATTGATATAATTTGAGAAATTTTCTGGACTATAGGTTAATTTTGAGGAATTTAAAAAGAGGAAGTGAAATTAGAAAAAAATAGAATTAAAATGAAAATATGGACTTAGGGAGCACAATAACTATGGTGTGGATCACCACACAATAGATTTTCCTAAGAAGTTAATTCTTACAACATGAAGACAATTCCTACCGAATTGCCATATCCCTCAAACAATAGTGAGAAAGAAGGGAAGAGATGAAGAGAGAAAGAGGAAAAGAAGAAGGGAGAAAAAGTAACGAAATATCGGAGACCATTGGAGCACGAGAACGTTGTCGAAGAACGGTAAGAACTCCACCCTTTCTTCTCCATCAACTCAGGATTATATAAAATCCAAGGAACCATACAAGTCCATGGTTGGAGGAAAAAAAATAAAAGTTTGATTTTAGGTGAATTTTTAGTAGTTTAAATTCGTTTTAATAGATATGGATAGTTTAGATGATTTGGAAGACTATAGAAAGCATAAAACCTGTCAAAAATAGATTTAAGGTTTCAAAAATGGGATCCCCGAGCAGTGTTCTGCTCAACCAATATGAACACCGGCATATCGGTTGCCTACTGACCCGTTATAAATTTTTGGCTTAGAATTGGAACCCAAGAGAAATCAAATTGGTACACTGGTCGGTATACCGAGCGATATACTGGTGCCATACCGGTCCCGTACCAGTGGGGGGAAATTAATAAAACTTGAGGAAAAGTGAAGAAAATGTAAGGAAAATCTATTTTAGTATAATTATGGGATAAAAGGATTTAAAGGGAGGTTCTAACGGATTAAAATTAATAAGTAAACAACCTAAGGAATTAATTAGGGAACTTAAGGATTTTTATAAGGTTTATTATTTTCTTTCGCTTATGATTTACAGGATATTTGTATCAACCCAACAATCAAGGTGAGTGACATTATACTGGTTTATACGGATTTCCAGTATATTTCTAAATTATCCCTATTTGGGGGGGGAGTGTGTTATTTAAGCTTTATAAGTTTCCATGAATATAAATTATTTTCTAATCTATCATGAGTCATCAGTATGTTATGTTTTGGGACCTACTCTAGGGGGTATCCTAGTGATCTGGACCTACTCTAGGAGGGTTATGTCCTAGCGATCTGACCCTACTCACCAGGGGAATAGAGTCTGGTGTACTGTCTAATTATACAGGATTATGCATCGGACGTCTAGTTAATCCACCTGACAATGCCTGAGAGTATGATTATGTTATGGGATTGTTATTCCACAATACAACCAAGAGGGGGGGTGAATTGGTCAAATAGAAAAGTATACTAGCTTTTTAAAACCTTTTAAATTCTTCTTTAGATATAAAAGTGTGACTAATAAATATGATTCAAATTAATATCTTGGTGATTCAATATTGAATTTTGTTAAATCACTACATCAACTCCTTCCGTTACACCTCAAGTTCTTGGGGTTCTAATTCCAAGAGGTCGAGGTTTCCGGTTTTGCGATGTTTCTAATAACAAGATTAATACCGTAATCTAGTGATATTATTTTGAATGAAAATATTGAAACAAGAAAAATAAACAATCGCAGCCACACAAATAAAAAAAAGAGAGAGAGAGAGAGATACACAACATATATAGTGGTTCAATAGGGGCGTGTCTCTCCTCTACCACCAATTGGTGATAGTTCCACTATACATGAGGCTTGTCACAACGCGTGACTACCTTAGCGGTTACAAGTCTTGAGAACCTTCAAGGGTGGTCTCCAACCGTTACAACGAATTTGAGACTTCTACACAAATGTAGTCTCCAACCTAACCCAAGGATTAAACCTTGCATAATGTAAAAGCAAACAAGGATAATCTTGTAGGAGTAGGACAACACCTCCTTTACAAGATTAAGATTATCCTTAAGAGAGAGATGAAAGTTAAAAGCCTATTACAATGATTCTCTCTCGAATATAAAATCAAAAACTCTACTGTAAGTAAACTGAAAATTTCAGAGCTTGAAGTTGTAGAGCTTTGAGAGAAGAATGCTTGAAAGAATGAAAGTGAAAGAGAGTTGTAAACTTTCTTCTTAATTCTTCAATCTTTTTATATAGACTTCTCTTAAATGTGTACGTTGGAGTGAAGTCTGGACCAGCACAATATTCATATTCCAGAATGTTCTTGGAGCCTGTGAAATTTAAAAAACAAATTTAATATTCAAGCGGAATTCCGGTCGGAGTTCCGCGCGGAATTCCGGTCCCCACTCCAGTCCAATATATGATTTTGACGCTCCCCTTTGAACATGCCTTAGATACCTGTATATGCTTCCCATACATGTCATAATACGATTGATACAGATTCTGTGGAAAGATATATGCATCCATAAACAAATAAGGCCATAATAATCATTTAATCAAAAAAGGAAAGCTTCTTTTATTCAAACCAAATCATATCCAATATTAATTCTAAAATTGAATCATACCAATGAGAGTTAATCACATAATTAAATCAGGATATGATTTACTCCAATTGGGATTATGATTAGTTACAAAAGAATAACATTAAATTACTTATATAAATCACTTTAATTTTGTGATTTAATTTGTGCAACAATTTTGACTAGTGTTCCAATACTTAATCAA
>NMUG010003308.1:0-14941 GCA_002855965.1 Monotropa hypopitys
AACGCCATATTACAATTGGCAATCGGAGCTATACATCAAAAGTTATGGTCATTTTACCAATGAAGGGTGCGGCCATGGCTTTGTTCAGCTGTTTTCTTCTTGATCTTCCGAAAATTTGAGGCCATCTTCCGGAAATTGGCACTTTGGTGTTCTTTGATGCTCTTGACTTCAAATCATGGCTCGGTTGGTATCGGGGACTTCCGGACTCCTCCGGGGAGTGCTAAACAGCCTGTACAAACAACAAAAACTAGAAACACGAGATTAAACGCATATGTACAAAAAAGAACTAAATAGTAAACAACTAATAATGAAAACTAATTAAAAGGAGATAGATTGGCACACAAAAACTACATTATTATGTGCGAATCAGGTCCTATATAACCAAATGGTCCGAATTATGGGCTCATCTTTCCCATTTCTAACGCTAAATCCACTCTCTCTCTACCTCCCTCTCAACTCTCTCTCCCTTCTCTCCTCCATAACTCTCCATCCACAAGGTTTCGGAGAAAACGCGAAGGATTAACGTCGGCGTGCTCACCTTCCTCTACACGGCTACGGTTTCAGTTTTGCCATTGGAGCTCGACCCTCACCTAGGGTTTCCTTGGAGCATTGACTAAGGTAGAGTTTTGTATCCCTTGCGTTTGTAATATTGTCGTTCTTGCTTCTCCCTCATTTTTTTAATATGAATGTGTACATTTAAGGATTTTCACAAAAATTGACGTTCATGGTTGGTTTAGTGTATCAATTGGTCTCGTAAACAAGTGGTCTAGGGTCTCTACAAACTCCCTAGGAAGTCAATTAGTCGATTCTACGCTTGATTTCGAAAACCCCAAAATTTTACAAAATCCTAGATTTTCAATGTTGAACTAAATTGGGGCTTTTGGCTGAAATAGTCAATTAGTGGGTTGGTTGAGCTCCCTATGGAATCAATTGGTTAAATTCTCGTTCAATTGCGAAAACCCAAATTTATATGAATTACCCTAATGCGTCGAGTTTAAATCAATTTGGGGAAAATAGTTGATTTTGGTTCTTATAATCCATTAGTGGGTTTAACGAGTGTTTTGACACGTTTTGTGAATGAACGACATGTTTTGGAAATATCAGAAGGAAAGTCACATTTTGAGTCTAAACGTCGACTAGGAGATTGTTTGCCCTAGGTCGTACGGAACAAATGATGAAGTGACAAAATACGACACTATCTACTCTATACGAGGAATTACTTGAGTTGGCTACTGTTATGCGGGTAGTTGGGTGTACCCTGAGTGGCTACTGCAAGCACTCACGACATTGCGCAATGGAGATTTGACTGGGCCCTCCCGGTGTGCCGGGGAATCACTAGGAATTATACGGTTAGTGGCTGATCCCCACTATCTCGAAACTATCCAAAACTCAACATATTGATTGGTATTGCTCTTATTCTATAAGGTGTGGAATTTGAATAACAAGTGAATCTTGGAAATAAATTGGAATTGGAACACTTGAAATACATTTGTAATAACGAAAAATGAGTCTTTTACTTAGTGTGGGTTCAACACTTGTACACACTTCCCTTAGCCTTGTCTAGGCATACGTTTGGACATGTTGGATACACTTGATCTCTTCTTTTGAGTCTTGGTCTGACACATGTGTTGTACTTCTTTTAAAAAGGTTTTGAGATCCATTGCATTGCATCATTTACACTCCTTGCTTCATCACACACTTTCACCCCAATGTTATAGACGCTATGAGATAGATTATCTCTACCAGGCGGTGGTGTCTGACCCTCTACTTTTGTAAGACTTTCCCTTGTTTGGGAGTGGCTGCGGGATCCTTCATTGGACTTGAAGCTAGACCGGACTGTAGTGATAGGTTGCCTTTCTTTTCAATACTGTTCTTATTTTATTTTCTGTTGGCCACCTTGTACGGGATTATCATATAAAATCCCATTTTTTTCCTTTTCTTTTAGTTGAGGCATTGTTGTAAAGGGTTATGTTATAAAACCATATTAGCCTCTTTCATTTGTATCAGAGTAGCGCAGGCGGATATTGTAATAATTATGTGGTTGGTTAGTGTAGTGCTTGTATTAGTTGTTCTATCCTTTTTATTTGGATACTCGTTGCCTACATTAACACTCCATTTATGTATTTCAAACAAAAATGTACTTCAAAAATTGGGAGTGTTACATCTTTTTCGAAGGAGAGGCTCCTTCCTTTATGCCGACCCCTTTTCTAGGGGCTGTGATATCCAGAAGAGCAGCGACGTCGGCCTCTTCATCCGCGATCTTTCTTTTCTTCAAAGGGCGCCTGGGACCCTTAGAAGCAGCTGGTTCTTGTTGTTTCGACATCTCTGAGGAGAAAAATTCAAAATGGTTAGGATAGGACGTCGTCGGTCAATAAATAGGTTTCATTTTCAAATACGGTTACCTCTCTCCAGAGCAAGGGCCTTATTCCCAGCCTCGGGGCCCAGAAGATGGGTATCTAATGACTCCGAGGAAACGAGGAGGGAGTATTTGTGGATTGGATGACCTCGTGCTCTGGTCACCTCCTCTCTCCTCTTCTCGGACACGGTCACACATTCCCGACCTTATAATCCAGAGAAAAGAGGTCAGAATCATGCACGGCAGGAACATATCCCATAAAGACATATATCCAAAAGAGGAGATCAGGGGATCACTTTCGTCAAAAGGGAAACCCCATTGCCCACAAATGGGATAGCTTTTATTCTCCTCCCAAGAGTAGAACTCCCAGTCTGAGCCCCCTACAAAGAAGAATTTGTCCTTCCAGGATTTGTTGGAGGAGGGGAGGTCTTTGATCAGATCTTCTCCCTTATCCCGCTTGGAGAAATATCACCAGTCGCAGGTCATGGGACTTTATTTCAGGTTGAAGAGATGAAGGAAGACCCCCAGGGATAACAGAGATTTCCCACCCGACGATGCACTCCATAAAACAGTGGAACCGATTAGGGTCCTCCAGGCGTTAGGGTTTAGCTGCCCCGGGACAAGCCAAAAATACGCCATGATTTCTCTGGCTACGGGAGGGATGAGTATGCGTAGCCCTCCCTTCAGGGCTCCCAAATAAATGCACACCTCGTCAAGAGTATTGGAACAAGCACTCTCGCCCTGGCGAGGGACGTGGAGCCGCACGTTGGCCTGGATGTCGTATTTATCTCTAATCAACTCTAAGTTGGAGGCCGAAATGGAAGACTCATAGTTCCATGCCATAAATTCGTCCTTCGGACGACGATTCCTAATAGGACGGGCCTCAATAGGTTCCTCCCTCGAGACCAATGTCCTAACACCTTCATGTCCTAGGAAGGGGGCAACCTCAACATTATTATCAACATCCTCCGACACGGGGGCGGGAGGAGTCTTCTTGCTAGAAGCCACCATAGCTAAGTCCACGATTCGGTGGTGAAAAGGTAAATAGGAGATATGGAACCAGACATACCTAAGAAACGATTCAGGGTTAAGAACCACGACGACTCAAGATGCTAATGGAGGGCAAGGTTTGGGATCTCGAACGCGACACGAACAAGGAGTGAATTGAAGAAGAGTAATCGATTTAAACTCACTCATTGGAATTCAAAAAGGTTGGATAGCTGTGATTAAAAATGCCCCATGGGGGATCGTGTGGGGACTGTGATGAAGGACATGTGGCACCGAGAATTTAATGTGCACGCATCACGAGGGAGGCCAACCGTCAAAAAAGGTGTCTATTTGTTCAAGACTTCCTGAGCTAACTAGGAGGCCAGGAACAGGGGAGTAGCTGATAAGGTAAATAGGCTGAGGTCTCAGTCCGGAACGATGTACAGGGGTCAGCCCAGATGTCTGCTTGGATGTGGTCTATGACAGAGGGCTCGGTCACAACTGAGCCGAGACGAGCAGAGTATTCAGACGGGATAAACCTCCCAACAGTTAGTTACATAGATGATAGGAAAGATATTCAAGCATGACTCCGTTAGAGGACACGCGACTATGATCGCAAATTGATCGCCGAGAATGGCGGGGCATATCGGCACTAGTATGGAAACTACCATTTTCGGTGGAGAAAGATAAGGAAACCGTCCACACGCTCCTGTGAATATCGGACATGGTGGATATGATTTTTGAATTCTGTCCACCAGGTATATAATGAAGAGTTAGTAAAGGGAAAATGTACGCATTCATTTTCTCCCCTTGTGCACTTCGTGAATTCCTTCTCTTTTAGGAAAATATTGACTTGATCGTCGGAGGCGATTTGCAGGCACTACCTCCCTCTCTCTGTGCCTCCGGATCGTTCCCCTTTTGCAGGTCGCAGACGCTCTCTACTGAAGACCAGGAGGCTGATTCATCTGAGGTCCAGCTATAAGAAAATGGGTGGTTCTATCTACAACCACTTAAGTCCTAAATACAGCCCATTTTATTTTTTGTTTTTTTTTGAATTTTTGGACATTCGGACACAAACTTCCGAATAATTTTTTCACAAATGTTTTGAACACTTCGGATACTAACTTCCGAAATGTTTTGAACACTTCGGATACTAACTTCCGAAATAACCTATTTCGTTCGGAAGTTTGTGTCTGAAACGGAATCGTTCAAAAAAAAAAAAAATTTGTGAGCTGTATTCAATAATTAAGTGGTTGTATATAGAACCTCCCTAAGAAAATTGACTGATCAGATATATACTTTTGATTCAATGGGTCATGCTTGGTGTATCGCTGTCTTAGCCCATCCCGAATTTTGATTACGTGATCCAAGTCCAAAAGATCTTTAATCCATTATAAAAAAAAAATGAAATGAAACGTCTCGAGTTTATTGGACGTGTAAACACGTGGCAGTACATCATTGAAACTCAGAGTAAAAATCTCCACAATGTTCTCGACGTGTGTAGAAGAAGCACACCGAACCTTCCGGAGATTCTATACCGAACCTCCCAGAACTTCCTCCCCTCTCCATAAGCTTCGCACCAAAGCTTTATATAACCAGTCTCTCACTTTACTCTCCCTTCAAAATTGTCAGAAGATTCAAAATTCAATCAATCGTAAGCTACAACTATTTTCAATTTCCACAATCCACGAGGGAGGCAGATGGATTTCAGGGTAATGGGATTGGATTATCCACTCTTCCACGCTCTGCACATGCTTGACGCAACCGATGGCCTTGCGGCTGGGGTGCTAGACGATAAGACCGCCAACGTCCCTTCCCGCACATACGTCCGGGACGCCAAGGCCATGGCGGCAACCCCAGCTGACGTCAAGGAGTACCCAAACTCCTGTGTGTTTATCGTCGACATGCCCGGGATCAAGTCGGGGGACGTCAAGGTTCAGGTGGAAGAGGGCAACGTGCTGTTGATCAGTGGAGAGAGAAAGCGGGAGGAGGAGAAAGAAGGGGCTAAATACGTGAGGATGGAGAGGAGGGTTGGGAAAGTCATGAGGAAGTTTGTTTTGCCTGAGAATGCCAACACTGATGCCATCTCTGCTGTTTGTCAGGACGGAGTGCTTACTGTTACTGTCCAGAAATTGCCGCCTCCCGTGCAGAAGAAGCCCAAGACCATCGAGGTTAAGATTGGTTGAGAGAGAGAATCATATTTCCTTTTGTGTGGGATCTTAGTAGTTTGATCTCGAATGGTAGTAGCTATGAATAAAGGGTTCTTTTTAGTATTTCTATTTTTCTTCTTTGGGTCTTGTTTGTTATGTGGTTTGGGTCTTGTTTGTTTTGTGGTGTGTCGCCTTTTGGCATGTTTTGGTGAGTTGCTATCACTAGACTTTTGAGTAATGCGTTTGGATCAGTCTCCACATTATAGTATTTTTATTTTCGTTATTTTTATTGTTCTTGTGGTGTTACTTTTGGACAAATGTCATGACACCATAAATTGGTTTCATGGCATTTTCAGCTTCCCATGGTTTCATTCTACAAGCTAGATTAGACAACGCAAACGGTTCCTGTAGCCATCTTTTTTCATAACCAGAACGTAGTAAGAGCTCAGTGAAGGTTAAACACAAAAGTAATGCAGTAATGCAGGTTTGAGGTTTTCTTTATTCATCCTTCTCTGAAGACGGAAGAACCATCTGGATAGGAGCTGTAACAATAACACCTTTCCTTAGAACATGGTCCGGAAGATAAGGGGAAGATAATTTCAAAATTCTGTGTCAAGTGATAATTCTCGGTCTTCAATTTCTCACAAGTCACTCTAAGAAAATACACTTCTAGTGAGTATTTTTGGTGATCACTACTCGTTTTAGTCATCGAAAGTAATTTAATGGGTGACTAAAGCCATTATTTTTTATCACCGAAGATTTGGCTTCATTGATTAAGTTCGCCTCGCCTTAGTCACCAAAAGTTGTCCAAAATTTTTGCCCAAAACCAAGACAATTTTTTTGTTCATGATCTGTAAGAGGGATGAAATGGACAGAAGTGTATTCATTTCAACATCAACCTAAACATAAGATGAAGAGCATCATGGCCTCTTTGTGTTGGTCTTGGGACCTCCAACGACGGGGTTCTTTCAAGGGTCGTGTGAGAAACAACGGGGTTTTCTCAAGGATCGTGTGAGAAACGGATCTCTAATCAGGTATGCAAGTTCAAGTAAGCAAGTTCAAGTGCCGGTTGCGCAATGTTTAGATGTGAACAAGCCTTCACAGACGTACTAGACGCACATAAGGTGTTCGTAAAAGTTCATAAAGAAAATTTTACATCTGCTGTTATAGTGGTTGTATCAGTGTATTCTATTAACCCAGATCTGAGGTTCGCATTCCCTCTTGGAGTCATCTGAGATTTTCATAGCTGCAAGATTTCACAAACGAACCCCAGGTATTCTGGGGTTCCCAGTCAGTAAGGATCGCGTATGAGGTTCTCGTTCTCATAGCAAAACCGGGATTGTACGGGGTTTAGTGTGATTGACTCCTGTCTGAGAGGAATCACATATTACAGATTTGAAAGGGTTTTTGTGCGAAAATGGAAAATGTAAGAGCTGTTACATTGGGGTTTATGTTGTTGAAGACGTCTTCATCGGCATCCCCAACATATCCAGATCGTATCTACCACCATCGGAAACTACCAAAAAACATTATTTTCACGTCGCACACCAACTGTTTGTTAAAAGATTTGGAAACACTCATTCATTCTACTTGGGATTTTCTAGCTAACCAAAGTTCTAGAGATTCTACTGTGTATCAACTTTGTGGAGATGACTTGTTCAATCTCACCTATTTATCAACTTTGTGAGGTAGGTTTGGAGTCATGTCCCTTAAGTTCTCTATATGTTATTTTTCTGGACAAGAAAATGTTGGGATAGTTATTTTGTTTTGCTTACTTTTGTTATCTCATTAGATGATGTGCCTTCTGTTTGTCCTACGAAATTGATCCTTTTGTGTTTTGCGTTCTAGAGCATCTAACCAGCATTAATAATTGACAGAATCGATTATGCTTAGTGCTGGTGATATTCTCTGAGCAGAAATAAAATTGGGCGCTAATTAAGAGACCTTACCAGACCACGAACCGGAGGAAGAAGAATTCCAGGATGTCATCCTCGTCGCCAGTAGAAATACTACTAGCATCGCATCTCTTGATGCATTTTGCAGCATCAGCTTCTTCGTATAGCTCTTCTCCTTTTTAACTCTTGACTAACTTTCATTTCCATCTCGCATTGAAGCCTTTTTTATTTTCTTCTGCGCTCAAAACATGCATTTTTTTGTTCAATGAGCTATGAAATTGACCATCAATATGAAATTATTAGCCAGTGAACTTCTTTGAGTGTAAACAATAAACCTCATTCTTTGCTCCTAGTTTCAAGCGAATTCTCATCCGAACTTGGTGCAATTTGGTTGAAAGTGTCAATAATGATTCAGCTACAGTAGAACCTCTGTCAGCATTGATGCCAGATAAGACTTCCCCATAGCCATGTTTTTCACACCCTTCATTTAACAACTTAGTTGAAGAGAAGTCGTTAATAGACACAGTTACTGTTGGAATGTCATGTGACAGTATATTTAGAGTTTCCTTGTTATCTGCAACCCTTGCTCCATGTTGTGTATCACCAGAGAAAACAAAAGCAAGTATTATATTCCCATCATTAAGAGGGTCCACATCATAATCAACACTGTAATTGGTTATCTCCAACACTTGTTTCCAACAAAAGGAGTACTTGTCACAGTTGCTATAATCTTCTTCCAAAAAAAGTCAGTCCAAATATATGCATGTAGAAGGATTTGGATTGTATACCCTCCAGAATGTTTAATCCAGTCCCATTATTGGGGTTCTGCACACTTTCACCAGTTGCTTTTAATCCAGGCCCATTTCTATATGTATCATTGTGAAAACGCACCAGGATTTATATTTATGCATATAAATATATATAAACATATATATAGACAAATTTTGTGACTTTTGGTGACTAAATATTTTAGTCGCGGAAAGGTATTCTTTCGGCGATCATTAGTACTTTTGGCGACTAGGTATTTTAGTTGCAGAAAAGTCATCGACACTTTTGGCCACTAAATATGTTAATCACGGAAAGGTAAACACTTTTGGTGACTACATATTTTAGTCACGGAAAAAATATTTTGCTGGCTAAAATATTTAGTCACCAAAAATAAGCAACTGCGACTAGAGTTTTGGTCACCGAAAGTATTAATCAGCAACTACAAAGTATTGATAAAAAACATGGTCACCAATGGATTGCATTGGCGACCATATTTTAGTCACTAAATATTACTTTCAGTGACCGCATTTGTTTTTGGTCATCATTACCTTCTGCGACTAGATTTCGACAACTACACTCACAGTGATCACCGAAAACTTTTAGTGATTACGTATAATCTTTTGGTGACCAGATTTTTAGTCACCAAATGTATTTTTTCTTCTAGTGAGTTCATAGAAAGATGTTTAGCACTGAGAACAATTGTTAATCAGTAGTGATTGTGGGTTCCTGGATCCGTGATCCAATCTGCTTACCAAAGATCCGATCCTGAGTAATCACTAGATGACTCTTGCAACCAAAGAAAATGTTAGAACTGTCCGGCGCCGGTTGCCGGAAAGGCCCTTCGATGCCTAAGTCAGATGAGTTTTTGAGAGAATAATTCGACAACATAACAGCTCTGTAAAAACCAGAATTATCGAGAGCTTACTGAATTGTGCAACTGTTGTATTTATAGTCCTTCCGCATCACGCGCCAATCTGACATCAATCTCGGTAACCGTCCCGGATGTTTCGCTGCAATATCCGGGATTTCCCCATCTTTCCATAACGAGACGTGATCCGAGACACTATGGTCCGGTCGACGCCTGACTTATGATACATTGCTCTGGTGGCATTGCATTCCGCCCAATGGGCCTTATTCCGGATGCTTTCTTTCCGGGTTAAGGCATTCTGGTCGTAAGCCTAGCCCCATTCATTCTACTCTGACCAAATGGTCCGGTACTCGGTGCCCACCGAGCCATTTCCGCGCCTCCCATTTCACGGCTTAGCATGCATGCTGGGCCGGTGTCCCTCCAGTTGACCCGGTCAACCTGTCCAGCCCCCTATGGGCCTTCCCCCAACGGGCCTGCTCCATGATCCAGCCCAAAAGCCATACATGGTTCGGTTACCACAATAGCCCCTCAATACTTATGATCCACCCGGGAACGTAAGTATTGAATGTATATTCCGGATTAGTACCGAACCAATACCTGTCTTTCGACCAAACTCACAACGGTTCAATTCACAGTGAATTTCTACCGGATTCTGCTTTCACTGGTGGAGCTGAACCGCCAGTTTAATTTGAACATCGGCATGCCCGAATTCTTCGGGTTATACTCTATCAACCAGAACAAAGCATCTGGGCGGTACTTCCCTACGACCCGGAAAGGTTATCCTTCGGTGTTCAACCTGCTCCATGACTCTGACCTATAGGCCAACAAATTTGTCGTTGTCCGGGGCAATTGGGACAATCCGAGAGATTCGGTACCTTGGGCCACCGACAGTCTTGGTAAGCACCTTTTGTCCCTTGGGTATTTTCAGCCTGTACTTTCCTTTAATATTCGCTTCGTTTTTGCAGTTCCCTGGACTGTTAAAAGAAATAAAAATGCTACCGCGAAAGACTGGATCGCTAAGCTTTTCGAGCTCCCCTTATCTACCTGGGATGTGCCGGACCTTCTCGGATACAAACTCTTGTACTAGTCTTTCATCAAAACCAGGGTTCTGAGGCCCAGGCCTCTGGCTAAAGTGACTCCTCCCCCCGTTCAGATAACTTCCCGTACCATTGTAGATCTAGGCAGTCCGGAAAGGACGGAATTGGAGACTACCAAGACTCCCCTGATGGTGAAGAGAAAAGCGGTCCATGTCAAGAATTTGCTCAGTGGCCGGACCAAGGTCCCCCTGAGTGATCCTCCTCTGGTCGTCTCTCCCTCTTCCATCGTTATTGCTGACCCATCTCTTCAAGCCCCAGATCTTCCGGAAGATACCACGGGGTCAGCTTCTGAAAAGAGGAGGAAGCTAGATTTTGACGCTGCCCCGACGGATCAATATGCGGCTGTCCTGGATCAGCTGCTGGCCTACGAAAGTACTTCGGCCCCTCTCCCCTGGCGTCCCATTTTCTCCTTCAATGACCGGACTGTGACCAACATTGATTCTGTTGCTACTCCGGGGGTGGCCCCATCTCTTGCCCGGGTCACTATGTTGCCGAGGGATGAAGAAAGTCTCCCTATGACTGAGGACGAGATGTTCTCCACCGGGCTGACGGCAATGTTCCAGGTATTGTAATGCTCAATTTTTTTTATTTTGGTTTGTTTGGACAACATTTTTTCTCCGGAATGCAGGGAATCCATCGAATGTATGGTGCTTGGTCCAAGGCCGCATACCGGGAGACTGCTTTGGCTGTGGAGATTAGCCTACGGAAGAAGGCAGAGGAGGGTCTGCAGTCCGCACTGATCGAGAAGTCGATTTTTCAGGCAAAATAAAAAGAGGCCATTTGGGTCAGGAATGATGCGATACAGGCGTATGAGGCTGAGAAGAAATGCCGGGCAGACGATGTGGAGAGACACAAGACCGAGGTGGAGAAGGCCGATGCTGCAGCCTATGAGTCCGGTTTTCAAAAGGCGGAGGATGAGTACCAGAAGCAAGTCGACCAGGCTCTCCGGATTGGGTACTTGCAGGGATTGGATGCCGCGGGAGTGCCATCCGATTCTGTTCTCCGGGACCCAACTCTTCCATCATCCATAGCAGATCCAGTTCTCCTACCATCCGACACAGCTCCGACAGTTGATCCTCTGGCCGAAGCACATTAGTTTGTTATGACCCGGTGCAGTGCGTGGTAGATGCCCGCTTTTTGTAGTCTTTTGTATGTAGTATTTCTGTTTTTGGTACCGTACTAGAACTGAAATTTTGCTTAAGTTTTTGGAAAAAATGAAAATCTGGTAGTTGCTTTCTTCATTCCTGTGTATATGTACGCGTTTTTCCTGATGAGTGTATGTGCCCCCATTTGAATATGTGCGAAGTAATTTTCTTCGGACATTTCAAATTTTACTGTTCTGTTAGATTTTTACCGGAGCCACTCCATTGCTGTCCTTCTGGTCCGTGGGGTAAAGATCCTGCCAAAACTTGGCCGGGGCAAAGCCCTTGCTGTCCGACTGGACCACTTTGTCGATCCTGCCAAACTCTGGCCGGGGCAAAGCCCTTGCAGTCCTTTTGGACCAAAACACTTAAAAAAATGAAAACAAAAATTTCCACATATGATTACTTCCTTTTGATAATTTGGATATGGCATTCGCCTCGGTATAATAAGAAAAGAGAAAAAATGTCCTACCAAATGGCCGGGGCAACATGCCCTGTCAATGATAATACATTCTAAGATTTTTTGCATTCCAGGGTCTTGGAATCTTTCTCCCGGACAGATCTTCAAGTCGGTAAGAACCCGGGCTGACAATTTATGTGACTCGGTAAGGTCCCTCCCAGTTGGGTCTGAGCTTCTCCTTCTTATTTGCCCCCACTACTCTCCGTAGGACCAAATCGTCTGGCTTGAATGTCCGTACCCGGACCGTTCGATTATAAGTCTGTGCCAGCCCTGCTGGTAGGCTGCAAGTTTGATCCGGGCGGTGTCTCTTCTTTCTTCTGCCAAGTCCAAGTCTTTTGCAATGGCCTGGTTATTTTGATCCAGGCTGAAGCACTCGGTCCGAATAGTCGGTAGGCCAGCTTCGAAAGGGATGACAGCTTCCATCCCAAATGCTAGGGAGAAGGGTGTTTGTCCGGTCGGTCTTCTAGGTGTGGTCCGGTAAGCCCATAACACATGGTATAACTTCTCGGACCATTTGCTCTTTGCTGCCATTAGCCTATTCTTTATGCCGAACTGAACAGTCTTGTTTGATGCTTTGGCTTGTCCGTTGCTCTGGGGGTAGCATGGTGTAGAATTTAAAAACCTTATCCCGTACTCTGTGCAGAAGTATGTGAACATGTTTCCCACAAATTGTGCCCCGTTATCCGACACGAATGCATACGGAAACTCTGAACCTGGTTACAATGTTCCTCCAGATGAAGCGTTTGACGTCTGTCTCATCGATGGTTACGAGCGGTTCTACTTCCACCCATTTTGTGAAGTAGTCCGTGGCTGTGATAAGGAATTTAAATCCTTCAGGAGCAGTAGGTAGTTTGCCCATGATATCCAAGCCCCACTGGGCAAAGGGCCATGGAATGGTTAGTTGCTGCAAATCCACTGCTGGTTGATGTATCACCGGAGCAAATCTTTGACAACTGTCACATTTTTGGACCAAATCTCTTGCGTCTGAATGCGTGGTTTGCCAATAGTTATCCTTGCGTGATGGCCCGATGGGCCAATGATCTCCCTCTGGAATGACATCCACAGCTTCCGGCATGAATCTCGCTTAAGACAGTTGAGACCATACTTGGGTGAACGCAGAACAGGTATGGTCCGGTAAAGGACCGTTTGTAAAGCTTGTGATCCGGTGAGAGCCAATATCAGGCCGCCTTGTGTTCAATCTGATGAGCTAGCCTCTTGTATGCCGGGAGGACAACATCCTTTAAGAATGCTATGATCGGATCCATCCAGCTTAGACCCAAATTAATATTGAGGACCTCCCTTGCTTCAACCGGATCAATGCTGGGTTGCTGGAGCGTCCCTACGGTAATGGTCCGGGGAAGTTTCGAGTCATGGATTGAGGCTAGTCCGGCCAATACGTCAGCATGAGAGTTGTGCTCCCTTCCTATTTGAAGGAGGGTGAATTTAGAGAAATTCCCTGCCCGTTTCCCAGCCTACTGGACGTACCGGCCCATTCTGTCATCCCGGGCCTCATACTCCCCGGTCATCTGATTGACCACAAGTTGGGAATCGTTGTAAGTGATGAGGTCCGTGATTCCCAAACCTAGCACCATCCGTAAGCCAGCGAGTAAGGCTTCATATTCAGCTTCATTATTGGAGGTTGAGAACTCCAGGTGAATTGTATGCTCGTGAACTATTCCGTCCGGTGAACGGATCACAATTCCAGCTCCGGACCCCCTGTTGTTTGATGCTCCGTCGACATATAATTTTCATCCGGACTCATTCGCGCGAGCTGGTATTGTTCTGGGGTCTGGTTGACTGTTCCGGGATCCCACCAGGTCATCTTCCTCCAGTCTGGGGGAGAATTCTACCACGAAATCTGCGAGCACCTGTGCCTTGATAGCGGTCCGGGGTTGATACCGGACGTTGAAGTTGGCCATCTCCACTGCCCACTTAGATATACGGTTTGACAGGTCTGCCTTCCGAAGCACTGCTTTTAAAGGATGCTCCGTCAAAACTGTGATGGTATGTGTCTAAAAATAGGGAGCCAATTTCCGAGATGCCGATATGGGAGCCAAGGCCAAAATTTCCAAGGGCAGATACCGGGTCTCCGTATCAAGCAAGGTTTTGCTGGAATAATATACCGGGAGATGGTTCTGCCCTTCCTACCGTACCAGGACCGAACTGACCGAATGCCGAGAAACGGTAAGGTAGAGGAATAAATCCTCGTGCTCCCAAGGTGCAGTGAGTAATGGTGTCTCGGTCAAATATTGCTTTAGTTCGGCCAAGGCTTGGCCTGACCTTTCAGTCCACTGAAAATTCCTTTGACCAGATTTCTTGATTAGATCAAATAAGGGCCAGTATTTGTCGGATGACCTGCTAATGAACTGGTTTAGTGCTGCAGCCATCCTAGTTAATTTTTGTACCTCCTTGATGGTCCGGGGAGCTTGTATATTTTTGATTGCTGTGATTTGATTGGGATCCATCTCGATTCCTCTCCTGGTCACCAAGTGTCCCAAGAATCTCCCAAAGCGTACTCCAAAGGTGCATTTTTCCGCATTAAGCTTGAGTCGGTGTTCCTTCAACACGTCAAAAATTTGCTGAAGGTCTTCCAGATGGTCCCAGGCCATTTTGCTTTTCACCACCATATCGTCGATGTATGCTTCCATAGTTCGGCCAATATAGGCCCGGAACATGGTCGTGACCATCCTTTGGTATGTTGCTCCGACATTCTTTAATCCGAATGGCATGACTTGGTAGCAATAAAGGCCCCTGGGTGAAATGAATGCTGTTTTTTCTGCATCGGGGGGTACATGACAATCTGATGGTACCCCCGGTATGCATCCATGAAGCTGAGACGTTCGTGTCCGGCCGTTGCATCGACCAATTGGTCGATCCGGGGAAGTGGGAATGGGTCTTTCGGGCAAGCATCGTTCAGATTGGTATAATCAACACAGACCCAAAACTTACCGTTTTTCTTCTTGACCACCACCGTGTTAGCCAACCACGTGGGGTATTGTACTTCCCACATTGCTCGGGCTTCTAAGAGCTTATCCACTTCCTCAATGACCGCCTCTGTGTGGATTGCTGCCGACCGACGAGCCTTTTATACGACGGACCGGAAGGCTGGGTCAACATTGAGCCGGTGACAAATTAAATTCGGACTAACCCCTGGCATTTCATAGGGAGTCCATACAAACACATCGATATTGTCTCTTAAAAGCTGGAGCATATTGTCC
>NMUG010003309.1:0-14939 GCA_002855965.1 Monotropa hypopitys
ACTGCTTGGTCGTTCTATGGAAGCGCGTTGGAACAAACTGAACTGACAAAGCGCAGGGATGAGCGGCGCTGCAGCAAGCTGGGCGGCCAGGGCAGTGGACTCGAGTTCCTGACGCATCACAACTTTAGCTTCTTCAGATGCTAACCACCTCCGGGTCATGTTATGATGGGTAATCTTATCAGAAAGATCTATCGTGAGATCTAAACATGATAGTGACTCGGAGTCAGTCTCCTGGCATGCGAAGGTTTTCCCTGGAATAGGTTCTTCGTCGTAGAATGGATTCTGGTCATACCCATACAAAGGGTTCACTGGATCTCCATGAAGATTTCCTTTGGCGAAGAGAGATTCTGCCCCATCAGACTTTTGAATAACCGAGTCATCCACTCTCATCGGGCATGGGCAAGGGTTTTGGCTCAGTCATAGTTGGGTACGGATGGTGGCGACACCGTCCACCACCTTCTTCATCGTTTCCTCCAATCGGTTGAGTTTATCAACCTGACTGGGTTTCTTCATGGGAGTCGTCTTCTCAGATCGACGCCTGGTCTCGGTAACCCCATAGATGGAACTTCTCCTTCAGGCCATCTGAGCTTCTGGTGGGATTGGGGTGCTGTGTGTGGGCTTCCTTCAAGGACTGAAATGCACGGCTCTCCAGGGACACGAAACGAGAGCTCTAATACCAATCTGATGCAGCGTGATTTCTGGATGTACCGAATCACCCACAACCTTCACAACTACACAGCGGAAACAATGCTTGAGCTCTTCTGTCTAGGCCATTCATAGAGTGCCGAGTTGCAATGTGGCTGCTGTAGCCTTGCGGTGGAAGGGAGTTCGGTGGCCGTGTTCTTCCTCCTCCGAGGGTGGCATAACCAATTTCGATACTACCAGGTCTTTCCCCTAAGATTAGCTGCAATTATGACCCAACAGGAGGACATGTAGATGTCCTGACGGGCTATCTAGTAGTGCGGGTAAAATGGTAGGGGATTGTTATTCAGCGCGGCAGACTTCCCATGCAGCGCAGCTGGGCGGTCTGCATCATGGCACTAGAAGTCTCCCGTTGAAGAGAATACTACCATCTTCGAATATGGCCCAACCAAGTGGAGCCTCACCATCCAAACATCTGGAATGAGCTCTCAAAGCCTCCTCATCACTCACTTGCGCGTCAATCACACGTCGAGATAAATCAGAATGAACGGTCAAGTTGCACAATGTCGCACCTCCTCCAATGTCTTCGGCATGCAAAACAAAATCACCCAATCTTGAAACACTTTTCCAATTATGAATAGCCAAGTGAGCTAGGTGACAAGACCTATGACTTAAGGCATCCACAACAATGTTGGGTTTTCCCAGGTGATATTGAAGCTCGAAATCGTAATCTTCAAGGTGCTCCATCCATCGATGTTGCCTCAAATTGAACTCTTTCTGTGTAAACAGGTACTTGAGACTTTTGTGATCCAAAAATACCTCGAACTTTTCACCATACAAGTAATTCCGCCAACTCGTCAAAGCAAAAATGATAGCGGCAAGCTCCCAATCGTGCGTCAGATAGTTTCTTTCATGTGTCTTCAGTTGCCTAGAACCATACACAATCACTTTTCCACCTTGCATGAGAACACATCCTAAACCTTCCCAAGATGCGTCACAATAAACAGAGTAACCCACCCCTCTCTCCAGCACAATCAAAATAGGTTATGACGTCAAATGTCCCTTCAACTCCTCAAATACAGCCTCACAAGCATCGTCCCATACAAAACGAATATCCTTTCGTGTCAAACAAGTCATAGGAGCGGTAATGCGAGAAAAGTGAAGAACAAATCAGTGGTAGTAATCGGCAAGACCCAAGAAGCTACGAATATCGAATACATTAGTTGGCCTTGGCCAAGTGATAATAGCATCAATCTTTGCTGGATCCACTGAAACTCCCTCTTGGGACATGACATGACCCAAGAATTTGACCTCCGACAACCAAAACTCGCATTTCTTAAGTTTGGCGTAAAGCTGATGCTCCTTCAGAAGCTCAAGAACAATACAGAGATGCCTGCATGCTCCTTAGAAGTAGCTAAATAGACCAAGATATCATCAACGAATACCACAACAAACTGATCTGAATAAGGACGGAAAATGTGATTCATCAAATCCATGAACGTCGTTGGCGCATTGGTTAGCCCAAATGGCGTAACCACAAACTCGAAGTGACCGTAGCGGGTGCGGAAAGTGGTCTTAGTAATATCCTCCTTGCGAATACGAAGCTGATGGTAGCCCGACCTTAAGTCGATTTTAGAAAATCAAGTCGACCCTTGCAACTGGTCAAAGAGATCATCTATCCTCAGCATAGGATAACAGTTCTTGATGGTGATACGGTTTAGCTTCCTATAATCGATGCACAAATGAAGAGTTCCATGTTTCTTTTTCGCAAACAACGCAGGTGCTCCCCAAGGAGAGGAACTCGGACGGATAAAGCCTAACTCAAACATCTCCTCTATCTGGGACTTCAACTCCCTCAGCTCGGCCGGCGCGAATTAATACGGAGGAACAGATATAGGTGCAGAACCCGGAAGAAGATCAATAGAGAACTCGACATCTCTAAAAGGAGGTAAGTGTAATACCCGTTCCATATATTGAATTATTTTTAATAATAATTCTAAAAATGTTAGAATGTGAAGTGGAGTGAAGGAAGTTTTATAAGTGTATTTAGGTATTTTTTTATAAATACGTAAATGATATTTAATGCCTTATTTATGAAAATAAGGAAGAAGGGTGGCATGTAAGGGTAAATAGGAGACTTAGTAGAGGGGTAAAAAGGTAAATTGGCCCAAAAATCTGATTTGGTAAGGGTTCCAATAGGTTAGTCTCTTATTTGTCCTAAGGGTTTGGAAGGAGGCTAGAGAGAGAAGAAAGAAGGAGGCAAGAAGAAGAGGAGAAATTGGAAGGCTAGGAAGAGGAATTGGAAGAAAATACCTTCTTAAACCTTGTTCTAGAGGTAAACACGAATCTATTGAATGTATTTTTGTGGCTATATTGTTTGAGAGTTTGTCTAGATCGGAGTTTTAAGATCCATTTTCGTTTTTGGTAAAAACCTAGATTTTTGATCTTAGAATGTTGGATTCTATGGTGTTTTGATGCTACCATTTGAGTATGTTTGATACCTAGATGTGTAGAACACTTTAGTGTTTATGATTTTTGAGTTTTGAGATGTAAAAACCGGGTTTTGGGAGATAGGAGAAGTGTTGGATCGTCAAATCGCCATTTTTTTCACTGAACCAGACATTTTCGCTCAACAGTTCGCTTGAGCCAGGGTTGAGCGAAAGTTGAGCCAAGCGTTTGTCAAGCCCACTAGGGTTGAGCGAACATTTTCGCTCAAGCAAAAATGTTTTCGCTCAACAGTTCGCTTGAGCCAGGGTTGAGCGAAAGTTGAGCCAAGCGTTTGTCAAGTCCACTGGGGTTGAGCGAACATTTTCGCTCAAGCGAAAATGTTTTCGCTCAACAGTTCGCTTAAGCCAGGGTTGAGCGAGAGTTGAGCCAGGGTTGAGCCAGGGTTGAGCCAAAATGGGAAATGAGGTTTTTGAGGACTTTTTGTTCGGGATTGGATTAGGAACGTTTATGGATGATATTGAGGAGTGTTTTGGGGAGCCTATTATGCATTTTAAAAATAGATAATTATTTAACGGGTGATTTATGAAAGCGGACCATATCGATTAAATGGTTTAAATTAATGAATTTTTATTCCTTGTCAATTTATATGAATTGCGGACTGAAATTTGTAATTGTTTTGACAGGGATATTGAAGAAGGCATTGAGGCCTTACTCAGGGACGAGCAAAGGGTTGGAACCAAGCAAGGGTAAAGGTTTGATCAATGGCTCTGGTGAGTGTATGGATTTGATATTTTGAGAGTACTTTGCATGTATTTCAAAGTACATGTTCTTCTTCTTAGTTAAATTGTGGAATGCTTTTATGCATGTTGATTGAATGGATTAGAGCATGATAAATACTCTATGATACACACGGACATTTGTATGTGAACATAGGGGGTGGAGTACCCGACTTTTGGAATGATTGCACATTTTATTTCTAATAGTAATTGTACTAAATTGGGAGAAATTGTCTGGCATGTTGCATATGTATCATATGCATGAATTTATGAAAATCATAGATTCTGGGAGCTGCGGTTCCAAATAAATGGAGATGGAGGAATGTAGGCCTTCAAGACCAATAGAGGGAAATATCCCTTCTTGATGCTACAAGTCGAGGTCAATACTGCGGGTTGACGGCTTGTTAGTATATGTCGAGGTTGTGACTGCGGTAAAACGGCATTTTATCATTAGGTCGAGGTCAATACTGCGGGTTGACGGCTCATTGATCTTGAGAGCTGCAGTTCCAAATAATTGTAAAAGAGAAATGTTAAAATGTTTTTGAAGTAAAACATGGGCTGCGGCCATATAATGTATGTAAAAGCATGGGGTGCATGGGATTGGAAGTATGAGCTTTTAAGGGGTTGGACCCTTATTTTTTTCAAGTATAATCCTTGTACGTTTTTATAAATCTCTTGCAACTATGAAATTAAAATATTCTATTCACACTCTGGTTTCCTTGTATTTTTCTTAAAAACTTGGAAACTAGGTTTTGGAGCTAGCGGTCCACTACTTAGCTTGGTGAGGATACTTCTTTGGAAGCATGGATTTGGATGGATAGCTTGAAGCATAGCTTGAGAAAAATGGCACTTAGTAGATGCACCTGGAAGTGGGTTGAAGAACCCTGTTATCTTTTATATTTGTCCTTTTGTTCTTTCTTTTAGTACTTGTCCTTTAGAAGCAATTTTTGGTACTTGTGGTTTTGTTAGAGGAAAAATAATGGTTTGAGTTTCATGTTTTGCCCTTGTGGTTAGTTGATACTTGTTACTGAATTGTTGACTCTTGGGTTAATTAATAAGAAAAAATTTTATTCCGCATTTTTATTGGTGAGTTTGGTTAGGGATGTTATAGTAAGCCTGGCAATTCTTCAGGAAAGACATTCGAAAAGTCACTAACTACGAATGGAGAGTCATTACGGTCCGATACGTCATCGTCTAATGCTAAGCTGGCAAGTAAACAATGAATCAATGAAGACTCCTTTGGATCAAGAAAAGTTGAAGTCATAGACTCTCGACGATCTCCCATGAAATAGAAATATTCTCCGTCGGCATCAGGAATGAGAACTCGGCGACAATAGCAATCGATGGTGGCATGATGGGAAGACAGCTAATCCATGCCCAATATAAGATCGAAACCTGCCATATCAAGAACTATAAAGTCAAAAGTAAATCTTCAATATGAAATGGTCATCTCGCACTGATGACAATTATAACTCAATGGGATGCGACCTCTAATCGGTGACTCAACTATAAGATGATGATAAAACACCTCCAATTCTAAACCCAATGCTGACGCAAAAGAGAAAGCTAAAAAGGAATGCGACGTGCCTGAATCAATAAGAACAGATGCCCAAGAATGGTAAATAAGAATCATACCGCACACAACAGAAGTCTCTGGCGCCTCTGTAGCAATTGGCTGCTCCACCACTGGGACTGCATAAACTCGGCTCTATGTCATCTACATCTAACCTGCTCCACTGCACTGACCCGAAGACTGCCCTGGCCCAGATGAGCCTCTCCTGACAAACCGGGACCCCTGGCTAGAATGTGCAGAAGCCCGCTAGAACTTTTGTTGCTGTTGCTGAGTCTGGCGGGGCTGTTGAACTGAGCCTGCCTCGCTACGCTCATTCCCCTTGGCTGGACATGCCTTGGAGATGTGACCTGGCTAACCACAATCAAAGCAAGACACCTGAGGACAATCTGCGCAAAGATTCCCTGGCTGGTTGCACTTATAACATACTATCTCTTCACAATAAGAAACACTCACACGATTCGGTGGTGCCGATGGCCTATGCTCTTTCTGGAAACGGGATGGATCGCGAGACCTCTTCTTGCTAAAGTTGCCTGATGAACTGCTCGACCCCGAATACTGATTTCTTGGTTCCCACACATTAATCTCTTTGACCGGCTCGCTCTTCAATTCAATCAATCTGTCACACTCTATCAAGTCAGCAAAAATCCAAATGCGATGACCCACAATAAGACGCTGGATAGTAGGATATAAGCCCTTCTCAAATCGTTTGCACTTCTTCTCATCTGTGTTCACCCAATCATGGACGAACCTCGACAGCGACTAGAATTTGGTAGCGTACTGCATCACTGACATCGACCCCTATTCTAGCTTCTCGAACTGCTCGCGCAACTTATCATGAAAGGACTCTGGGACATATTGGCTCTCAAAAGAAGCCACAAAGTCGGCCCAGGACATACCAACAAGGGAATCCACAATGGCCTGAGGGTTAGCAACCCCAAGCACTCGCAAAGCGTCGCACCGTCCATCCACCAAAGTAGACCACCATTCACTGGCCTCACCAATGAGCTGAAAAGAAGCAAGAGAAATCTGAATCTTGTGGTCGCTAATCTCCAACATTTCGAATATCTTCTTTACCTCTGTCAGCCAATGATTTTCCTCGATAGAATCAACTTCACCATTAAACTTCGGAGGGTCTATGCGGCGAAACTCGCAGAGTGCATATGAAAGACGGTTACCAGCATAATCCCTTGCTACCGCCACTCCTCTGCTAGCTTCTACCACTGCTATAGCGATCTCGCGGATAAACTTCCCAGCATTGGCCAGTCCTCTAAGGATAACCCCTTTGGCCTGAACCACGTCGGGAATAACCCTTACGCGACGTCCAATCATTTTCTACGAGACAATAGATAGGGCAATCATCAAAGGATGGAATTGAATAACCGCAGCACGAACAAGGAGAGTACTAGAAACGACATAGATGCAATGGTAAATCCAACAAAGACTTCGACGCAAGAGTACTCAACCTACAACTTTCTTGGAATTTAAGAAGAAACGACACCTTTTATACCCCACAGGCACACTTCAAGATTTTAAGACAACTCATAGGTTCACCCATTAGTATTACTGCCTTAACTTTATGCCATGCACACACACACAAGCAATCATATGGAATGCAACATAACCCAAACCCGATGCACCCATGTAGGACTATTTGTCCTCTTCCAATGTCTTAAGTTTTCGCAGCCTTTTGCTCTGATACCAACTGTAACACCCTTGAAATTTAAACCATTTTTTTGAAAACAATGATAAAAGAGCATATGCATTAAAAGTCTAAGGGATAGCAACCATTTCCATAAAATATTACATAGTTCTAATGGTATCACACACATGAGTTTAAAAGATACAAGCCGTGTGTTAATTATTACAAAACATAACTAACAAAAAGAAATTCGATACTAGTCCATATGTTGGACAAATGCTCCAATGCTCTTCCAAGATGCTTGATCCACCCGCCAAGCTAGACTATTGGATCCTTCCCTATAAAAGAGAGGGTTAGGCCACGCCTAGTAGGAAACTCTAAACAAGAAATTTATATGATTGCAATACACGAAAAGTAAGGAAGATACATGCATAAAAGTTAGCCATAATATTAAAATGTAATCTTCAAGTGAAAGGCAAGTGTTTTCCAAGATTTTCCCACATGTTATTCATTCTCATTCCCATTATTTCACAATGTTCCGAATAATAGAATTTATCAAGATTAATGAGTTTAAGCTAATTCCGTGCTAGTCGCTCGTCAACGAGCTAACTGATAGTTTCCTTGTATTCCTCAACTCGACGGGAAGGGCCAGACAACCCCCCATTGCACAATGTCGTAAGTGCTATGGTAGCAACTCAAGGTAACCCAGCTACCCGAATAATAATAGCCAACTCAATTTCCCGCATTTGTTCGTTCATGATTTGTGTAATGGCCAAAGGCCTAATCCTCTCAATTTATATAGGTTCCCTCATATCAATGTGAACGATATTCATTGAATTACATGTATTTAGGCTCCAATTGAATTTTCTCCAAATTTCCCACACTTAGTCAAAATTAGGTTTTCAAACAAATTGGGGCTTTTCGATCAAGACCAACAATTAATGAAATTAAAGCCGCGAGGGACCTAAATGCATGTTATACAACTACCCCTAACAAGGTTAAGATACCCAATCAACACTAAACACAACCCTACACAAACATCAACCCCATTTACACAAAATCAAGGACATTTTGAAGTGTATAACAAAAACATGAATAAGCAAGGTTAGAATCCCCTACCTTAGGAAGATTTACTTACAACCCTTGAATGGAAGCTCTACACACCACTGCGAATAAAGGCCACCACCGTGTAGCCCTTGGAATCCTCTTCAAGGTTTGTAAAGCACGAAATTTTCAAAACCCAATAGAATTTGGGTAGAATTTAGAGAGAAGTGAGAGTGTGAGAGAGATAGAGTTGAGGGGGTAGAGAGATAGAATCTGTAAAAATGGTTGGGTTTTCGTAGGGTTCTTGATATATAAACACCCCCATGAAGTTCCAACTTTGCCCCTCACTAACATAAAAGAAAACTGTGTTTTACACGTAGCGACCGGTCGGGACGAAACCGTCGACCGGTCGAGACCAATTAATGGTGCCCACTGTGAAAGTGCGACCGGCCGACCACATTACGTGGACCGGTCAGGAAGAACAAAACTAAAATTCTCAAAATGGACTATGAAATTGCGACCTATCGGCAATGGCTACGTTGACCGTTTGCCAAGGCCAAAAATGCAAAATTTTGGAAAATTGCTCTCCAAGAACAATCCAGTCATGGTTTCGACGATTCTTCACCGATCAACACGTGCAGGAATTTCTAATTACTACACGAATCATCATACGATATTTTTAAATCGAAAATATAATAATATTAATTTTTTGGAGTGTATTAAGTTGTGTGTATATAGGTTTGATATGTTGTGATGGAATTGAGCGGTGATTTTGGTTTCGTTAGTTGTTTGATCTAATGCCCCTAGAGGCTTAGGCGCACCAAGCATTCGATAAATTGCCCATATGAGTCTTGGGTCGTGTCTTGGAGAGTTTGACACCATTGGATTATTATAGGACTTGTGTGGCCGCATGGTAGGTCGTGTTCAGTCCATATAATTATCATAGAGCCCTTGGGTTTTGGGTGAGTGCAAATACTTAGTAAAATGTCCTCGACAAGTGTTGGGGTAAAAATGGGATTTGGGTGTTTAAGTCCCCTCCCTTCGTGTTTTGGTAGACTTGGGTTTTCCTTTGCCCCATCGCGATAGAATGTTGGTTTTGAGCCAATCGGTAGAGGTTGACTTGTCGTGATGGTTGTCTCCCTTGGACATGCCAAGGTTGAGTTAGTGATTGAAGGAAATTATGTAAGTGATTTAATACTCCCAAAATGAATATCAAATATGAGGATGTGTCCCACGAGTACTACTCGCACCAAATCTTGAACCTATCACTTAAAGAATAATGTGATCTAGTAAGTTGACGTGATAACGTGGTCTAGATAGAATGACACGGTTTGATGACCTTGGTTAGGCACAGTAACAATGATAAAAAGAAATGAAAGTACAAATCAAGAATGTACTTATGAGGGGATCCTTGGGTTTGTTCCTAGCGTGACGGAAACACTTAACAACGTGGAATCATAGGGTACCATGGGCCCTCCCAAATAATTTGGGGAACGCTGGAATATTTATACGGGAATGTACTTGATTTTTAGGGATTCCCGGGTTTGGATGACTTGTAACATTGATGCGGGAATGTACTGGATTTTTATGGATTCCCGGGATGGCCACTCCATCCACGACATTGTGCACAATGGGGGCTACGTGAGCCCTCCCAATGGCCTTTGGGGAAGATGGTAGGGTAACCTGGAATGTACTTGATTTTTTGGGATTCCATGGTTATGTCCCTTATATGAGAAAGTTAGGATAACCCAGAATGTACTTGATTTTTAGGGATTCCGTGGTCTATCCATGTTGAGAAAGTTAGGATAAACCGGAATGTACTTGACTAGGAATTCTGTAGTTTATCCATGTTACGAACGGATATGGACTTACAAATGTGAATGAATATTGTGGCAAGAATGGTAGGATATCCAGAACGTACTTGATTAGGGGTTCCGTGGTTTATCTGTATTTATGAAATCAGCGAATGGAAAGATAGAAAGAAATATCTCAAATATCCAATGTGGCATATGAATCCAACACTTACTAATAACAATAGTTGGCGTGGCTCGCAACATAAGTTATGACTAGATATCTTAGCTTTGCATTGGTTCAGGAGCCTTAGTTGATCCTTAGAGGTGTTGTACCTTAGTAGTAAGGTTGGTTGAGTTGAGATTTAAGGTTACTTCGGTTGGACTCGAGAGGTGGTACCGTTTGTACTTACTTAACATTACGACTTTGTTTAGACACACTTTATTGGCGATATGCCTATGTCACTATTGCCTTGAGTTAGGCTTACACTACGTGCACTTTAGTTTCTTTACTATTCTCGTACTTGTTTGTGGACACGTAGGAACGCACCGCATGTGCATGCTTGGTAGTAGTTAGGGGTTTTCTCACTGAGCTATTGTTTGCTCAGACCCTCTTTCTTTTCCTTATTCTAGTCTGTGTTGCAGGGCTATACAGACTTGGTGGCTTGGAGCTGGAGTCAGATGCTGGGTTTTCTTGGACTCGTCTACCTCAGCTTCAGTACCTTCTTTGTAAAGGGTAGTGTAGATACAGTGTTTCAGTTGTACTTTCCTTTGCGTTGTACTTCAGTTTTAGTACTTTCAGTTGTAGTTCCTTAACACTGTACTTGTAGCTCTTTCTGTTTACAGTAGCTGTTGTAGTAGGCTTGTACTTGTAATTCTCTTCCGCTCTCTACTTTGTTGTACTTATACTTTGTACTGTTCTGTGATGTAATGAGAAACTCAACTGACTGTATCTGGATGGCAAGTAGTTGTATCCCCTTTTTATTATTTAAACGGTATTTAAAAAATGGTTTGAAAATCTGGGGCATGACAATTAAAGTACATTGTTAATGTTTGGTCTCCTCATAAATAGTGCAATGCATATGTGGGTTTTAATCCACTTGAATCTATGTCAGGTGAACGTCTACTCTTCCAAGGCTTGTGGAGGAGATTGCTTGGCTCTTCATCGGTACCGGGTGAGTTTGTGTTAGATATGTATTCCATTTAATCATATGCGAACTCTTTACACGGTTTAGTAAGGTTACTCAAATTAAATGGATAAATCCTTAACTATGGAAAGTATGATAACTAAGTTAAGGAAACTTGAATGACCAATGTACCTAGTTGTATGACATACATGGAAGATGCATAGGAGTCCTTGGTTGATCACTTGAACCCCTAAATATGGTAAGTACATCATTACATTGGACTCACTAGATAACTTGAACGCTTTATCGAACAATATGCATAAAATAAACTAAGGAAAGAATAATCAGAGTAGCACAGCAAAAGCGTGATGAACCCTTGTATGATCTTTGACTATGGTGGTGTTCGTACATATATGTTATACCTCATTATAGTTGTTGGATTATCATATGCATCAAGGGTCTCGTTTTGGTAGAATCTTGCTAAGTATGTTATCAATCAATGATAACGAGCATGTAAATTATTAAGTGAAATGTGGCATGATATACAAGTATGAGAACAATGATAAATATGAAGAAAATATGATCAATGGGGCTATGGCCGGGGGTCAAATGGGCGGTGTCCGGATTACATTGTGACCTAACCATTGTATTAATGAAATATTATAGGTGTGTTATCATATATTTGTAAGGCAGAAAATGCCAATTAGATGGGGCTATGGCCGGGGACCCAACGTGTAATAACCGTGCCCGGAAAAATAATAAAAAGACGGAAAAAAAATTTTGTTCTAATTTTGGGAGTGAATAAAATTAATAAAGTAGTAGTAAGTTAAAATGAATTAAAGGGATAATAAATTAATTAAAGTGGCTTGGGATAAATTGAAGTGATTTAAAGTTTGAGATAAAAAATGTAATTTAGTTAAAGTTTTATAAAAACAAGTTTTGTTTTGCAATAAGTTCAAAACCTATTCTTATCCAACAAACCCACCGAGTGAAAAATAGTCGGGGAGAGAGGGAGCCCAACCGAGAGACAAATCGCGAGAGGGAGAGGGAGGCACCGGGGTGGCGTCGGACGGCAGCGGCGGCAGTGGTGGACGGCGACGAAGGCGGCTGGGACGCGATGGGTGCGAGCTGCGATTAGGGTGTGCGAGGTTCGGCTGTGGTGATTCCGGGGATGAGGTTTGTGCAGGCATGTGTTCGCAGGTACGTGTGTGTGTCTATCTCGGGTCTGCGTGTGTGTGCGTGAATCCGTGTGTATGTGTGTGTGCAGCATGATACTGTGTGCGTGTAGGTGTGTTCGTGTGTATGTGTGAGAGTAGGTGTTGTGTGTGTATTGATTTTTAGTAGTAATTGCTCTGTGAGTAGTAAAATACTCCACTACTTGTATCACAATCATGTATTAAGGTTTATATTAGTTGGGTTTGCTTGTTTTGTTGATGGGATTTTAGTGTATATGCGTATGGATCAATCCCTATGTAATGTTGAACATTGTTCATTTCTCATCTTCCCAGGTTGAGTCTTATACTTTGTGGGTATTTTTCGAGTTCTGTTTGGTTTAATGGCTAAAAGAACTTTGTGCACATTTTCATGATTTTTTTATAGTTGTATCTGATGGTATTGATTAGCTGATTATGTTTCTGATGTTTTTTGGAAAAAAGGTTTAAATTTCTTAAAATATTCTATAGATGCATTTTTGATTAAAAAAACAGAAGCATTTCCTTTTTTTTCTCGAATTTGTGTTGTGCAACCGGTTCTGTGAGTTAGACAACCGGTTTCAAGTTTTGTTAGCAGAAAATAAAATGAAAAATAAAAAAGAACAAAAGTAAAATAAATATAAATATTAAGAGGAAATAAGTAATTAAATCATTATTTATATTGTGGATTTATTGCGATGCTTTATTTCAGGGGAAATATCAAAATATCTATATCCATCGAAATCCGAGCAAATGAAAGCTACTTAAAGAAGTTCGGTGAGTACGTTATGTTACTTGTAATTTTGTAATGTTAGAGATGTGTCCGCTGATATATTTTGTTTAGTGTAGATTTACACGTGAAATGGAAACAAGGGGACTAGTGGCATGCTAGGTACGATACGAGACACGTAGTGTAGGTTCCCTGGAACGTGAATATATATATTTGTTCTTTTGTGTAAGAACGTGCCTGTTTTTATATACTTGGTTGTTTAGCTTATGTGCAAGTGTGGTGACGGAGATACCCTTCTGTTGTGGTGGTGGTGGTTGTAGAGTACCACGTGAGTGCCTTTGAAAACTAAAAAGGTTAGTGGCAATGGGCTGGTTTACCGCCTAGCCGTGAGTTGCCTGTACCACACTAGTGGCTTCGGCGAGATTTGAGACAGAGTTATTATTGTCCGTGCGCCAGTGACGTCCTGGCAAGGGAAGTGTGTTTCGGGGGTGGTTGGCCACGTTACTCTGGAATATGCTTTCTAGGAAAGTGAAACCCAATATGTGAATAAATAATAAATGGTAGCAAGATGGCTAGTGCCATAGGGGTGGTTTCACCGTGAGTCTGGGTTTGACTGTGTTTACTTGTGTTTTAGATACGTGATAGAATAGTTTTATTCTGTTGTATTACTTCACTTGCTTGGTTGCTTAGACTACCTTAGTTGTGCTCTTTTGTAGCGTACTTGCACCTGTTTGGCTACTTGAACTTACTTTAGTCGTGTTTCTTTTCGATAGCTTACTTCTGTCTGTTCTGTTTCTGTTCTGTTCAGTTTCTGTTACTATGGTTACTGCTTTCCCGTGCTGCTGTTAGTTCTTTTTATTAGATATGATTGATATAGAACTGCTTATCTTCCAGCATTTACTTTATGCTTTCTGTTTATTGCAAAATTATTAGTAACTTACGTATTCCTGGATTTTTCTTTGTATAGGCATTGAAAAATCCAGATTTGCATTAGCTTGGAGGGTCCACTACAAGGTGCTGGAGTTGGAGCGTAGTGTTTTGCCAGTAGGTAGCTTTCCAGCTTTTCCTTTGTCGTTTGCCAGTCTGTATATATTTCTGCTAGACTTTTGTTTTATAGCTTGTACCCTTTTCGTTTAGTTGTCACTGGTTAGTGACTTGTAGATTTGCTTTTGGCCTGTATATATCAGTGCGTGTTTGGTTTGGCCTTCTACAGTTTGTGTTGATGTCAGTTAGTTAATACTAGTATCAATCTTCTTTTTATTGTGGAATTTATTTTCTGTTAGTAGTTTGCATTTTATTTATGCATTCGTGAGATTTTCTGTTTATATCGCGCGGCCGTGCCCGCTAAACATTAAATTGTTATAAGCGGGGCAGGGCGCGACAATTTGGTATCAGAGCATAGGTTTGAGATTCTGTAGACAAAAGGAAGATATGTATAACCAATAAATTTCTCTTAGTTCTGATTTGAAGATGCGACCGTACATCGTATCTTCTGGTGAGAAGTTTGGGTAAATTATTTTGGGGATACATAGTTTTCTTAGGAGTGTCTAGAGTTAGTTGTAGTGGACCGTAAGGTGTTAGAGAGTCATAGGCATATGCATTAACTAATGCTAATGTTTGCTATGATAATATTTGTGGTTGTATATCTTATGTTGTCATAGTAGGAGCTGAGGATACCAAAGACATCATCAGGTATCAATTTATTATTCTGCTCAGTTATTTCATTTATATATGGAATGTGGAAAAATAATATATTTGAACTAAGAGTGAAAATATAAGGGAAAATAAGGTATAGAATAAAAGTTTGGGCTATGAAAATCTATATATACGTTTGGTGGAGTGTTTGCGATTTCAGGGTCGAAATCTTTTTAAGGGGGAAGAGTGTAATAACCGTGCCTGGAAAAATAATAAAAAGACGGAAAAAAAAATTTTTGTTTTAATTTTGGGAGTGAAATAAAATTAATGAAGTAGTGGTAAGTT
>NMUG010003310.1:0-14931 GCA_002855965.1 Monotropa hypopitys
TCTCTATCCAATTCGAATTCTATCTCTAAGATTACGTATCTCAACAATCCAATTTCAAAATCTATCCAAAAATCATTTTGATATAATAAATAGAGGATTGAACGATAGAAACGGTGGGAGCTTAAAGCATTGGCGATTTCATGAAGGGGACGAATCAAGGGAAAATTGCAGAGGAGAGGTAGAGCTCAAATGGTAGGCAATTTTGATCAAAGGGGTGAGATAGTTTCGGTTCCATTTTAAGTTCGATTTCCAAGTTACCTAAGCTTTTGTTTTTCAAATTGATTTCCTAATTTTGAGTTTCCAAAATCAAATTTGATTGTGGCCATCTACACGCACTCAGAATTATTGACTGGTTTGATTTTATTTTAGAAACTAATTTCATGGTTTTCCAAAACAATTTCGTTCCCTGAAAATTTGTCTCACAATCAATTTCGCATCTAAATCAATTTGATTTTAAAATCAATCTCATTTTGTTTTCATTCTTTATGATTGTGTTTTTTGAGTTCATTCAATTCATGCAGTAGATGAGAGTTTGTTTGAGTTTCGAATTTGCATTTCTTTTTCTGGATTTGAACAACTGATAATGGTGGTTCCAATTTGGATTTTGATATTTTTGGGAATTTAATTTACAGTTTTGAAGAGGTGATACACAGAGAGTACATACAAGAGGATTTACAATTTGTTTTTGTTTTCTGAGTTTCATGCATAGCTGTTGATGGCTACTGCACATTGATTTTGGTTCTTCAAATTTTGGTTCATTGGTCTCTGATTTTTCGAATTCAGCAGTATCAAGATGTTTGCAGTTGTTTGAAGTTTGTGTTTCTTCTTCACACTCAGATTTCATGAGTTAAGGTTTTAATTTCTAGTTCCATTTTCAAACTCAATCTTGAATTCTATGTTTCATTCTAATTTCTAAGCATCGTTTAGATTTCTGGATCTACAAAAACTTATTGCATCACAGTAAGAAAATTTCTAAGTTTCAGATTTAGTTCTATGAGTTTGTGAATTTCACAGTAGATGATGTTTCTAATTAGGTTTAGACTTTGCAGTGCTCTTTCTGAGTTTCGGTACCTACATCGTTGAAAAACCTGAAATTTTTGACTTTGCAATTCTATGTTACATTGTTTTGGGTTTCGTAAAAAAGGGAGTAGAGATAGATATACAAGGTGCATTCGATATACACAGGAGCAAGAATTTTACTTATTCTTCAATTTCTGGTTTGATTGATTCTGGATTCTTTGGGAGCAAATATTTTTAGTTTGTGCCTTTGAAAAAAAACCATTATGGGATTGACGGTGCAGACAACGTCGACTTCAAAGGAGTAGATTATCTTTAAAATCAAGAGCATTCAATTGTCAAGATCGGATTGGAAGGCCTTGTGTGATTCAAGGAGCAAGCACGGATTCTGTGTACGAGCGAGTCGGCAAAGTTCTCTGGTCAACCTCGAGCGAGTGTGTATTATAAGTATGAGTCTTTGTAACTGAACAATTGTTAATTAATGTTTGCTTTTCCTTCCCGTAGTTTTTACCCTTATTGCGGTTTTCTACGTATATCTTGTCTTGTACCACTGTTTGATCTTTGCTTACATCTTCCCATTTCACATGCATGCGTAAATTGAATTGATTAAGTCGACAAATTAATTTGGAATCACAGAAATAATTTTTAAGTAAAAATTAATTTAAATTAAAGTTAGAATTGTTTTTAATTGGTAATAACAGTATCTTACCTCGTACTTGGTAGTTAAATTTCAAGTTGCTTCTTCCCCAACATCGTTCAACTCTTTTCCCAGAAATTACTTGAGAACTCCATTCTCCTTTCTTTAGGTACACTAGAGATGACATTACCGTCCTAACTAATGGTTATTCAAATCGAACCGATAATTTTTAACCGAACCAAAACTGTATTTATATTCGTGGTTATAAATATGGTTATAAAAAATTGTCCATTTGTAGTTCAGTTCGGTTATGGTTATCTAGTAAACCGAACCGCTAACCGAACCGAATCAAGCTTTTCCTTAGTCCCACATTGCTTACCTAAGAAAACTTCTCAAACCTCCAACACTATAAATAAGCTCATTACTTTCATCCTCCTAGCACAATCAGATTTGAGCCATTGAGAGATGGAGCCAAATGTTTTTTTGAGCCGAGCTTGAGCTTTAGCGAATCGAGCATGTCAAATTTGATTTTGAAAAAATAAAATTAAAATTCGTAGATATCCGTTCAGTTTTGGATAACCAATGGATGGATACAGGTACAAATTTTTGTATCCATTCGATTACGGATACAGATATCCATTCGGTTTTCGAATATGGATATCCCAATAAACGAGCCGATCCGAACTATTGCCATCCCTAAGGTACGTCCCCTTCTCCCCTCTTGCCTTCCTTAACATTCAAATTTTCACTATGTCTAAGTCCAACTCCGTGAGACTTGAGCCCACCATTGACCCTGTAGTGATAGGAGAAGATACAGAGAAGGAGGGACAAACCTTAATGGGGCAAGTGATGCAGGGTGGGATTCACATTGCAGCCTTCGAACTCGTATGCAGCGGAAAAATAAAAACCGAGGGGAAAGATAAACAGGATGCTTCCGTTGATTCTGAAGAATATTGGTATATTCCTCTTCTCGAATCTATTGATTGGTGCACCAATACCAGAATCAAGGCTCGCTGATCTATTGATTTTAAAGAATACTAGACAATGGCTTCAATCTCGATTCATTGATTCACAAGGAATGCCGAAAGGGGAATGGGGGGGATGAACAAATACAAGCTTGAATCCGATTTCTTCAATATTCAACAACTGTCTTACATCAGTACTCCAGACCCTATTTATAGGGCGGTCTATGAAAACCTAAAAGAGGAAAGAAAATCCTAAGTAAACTATGGGCCACTGACTTGATTAGGCCAAAAAAGGAAAAAGAAACCCTAAACACATCGGGTAAAAAAATAAGAAAAGACAAAATGTTAAAAAGCATGTGGGGTCAAGAGAACAGGTGTTAGACACGTGTTTCCCTGCACAGAGGGGAAATAGTGCCAAGCTGAGGAGCTAAGTAGAGGAGGGTGGACGGACTGAACTAGATTCAATTATGGGAGTGTGGGAACAAGAGCTTTCAACCCATGAGTTGGTCGAAAGTGATCGTCTCATCCGGGTGATCATAGCCCTGAGATTTATTTCTTGATCGGGTGCTTGGCCATACTGGAGAATAAAAGGACGGGCTAATTCCTCGCCAACTCGGCCAGAATGTGGGAGTGGGAGTCTTTGTTATTTGGCTTCCCAGAAGGTTGGAGATGGTTTTCCGGAGGGAGAGGCCACATTGGTGTTGTTGGATGCTTCCCGAATGTGTCCTGCTGCACTCAGATGTCACAGTCACTAACATCTTCTGTTTAGACCAATCAAAGGGTGCCATGCATAAAGGTGGCTGATCATGCCAAGCTGAGAGTGGGAGCTCGACACCACTATTTTCCCAACTCCCGAGATGTTGTAAATGGTAGCTATGATTCATGCTGTCCATCAAAGAAGTTATCTCTCCAAATTGGCACACAGCCGCACATAGGACCAGAAATAAGGGGCTGGACCGCAACCATGGCGCACGAGTCCAGTACAGGATGGGGTTTTCATAGCTGCTTCTCAATGCAACTTCTTTCCCAAACCTATCAGTTGGGTGGTCTGCATCCTCCTCCCCAGGTTGGAGAGAATTCGACATCGAATTTGCAACTTCTTTAACCTCATCCAAGATGCTTTCATAATGAGAGAGTACATTCTTCATCTTGGTGAACATATCCTGGAAGAGAAGTGGGAGTGTGAGAAATGTTTGCCATACTGAGAGATAAAATACATGAATCATGTCTTCTGGGTGGTTGGTTTCCAATAACTATCGCTTTTTGTTAGCATCCACCTTATACTTCAAATTAACTTTCTCAAATAAGAATTTCAACAAGTAATCAATAATAAGGAAAGCATTCCCTGCCTTGAAACACTTAGCCCAACCTTTCCTCCTTGTAGACTCTCTAGAGTTCTGCCAAAAGAGACCCACATACTTGCCTCCCATAGTGATATTGTTTGGATAACACTTTGGGGACTTCCTCACCTTCATGTGATCATTCTCTTCTAATTCTCTTCGGCTACTTGCCTGAGCTGAGTTGCTCTGTCTAAAATCCATCTTGTCAAAGATGAGGTCCTGGAAATACCAAACTGAGCAATTTGGGAACCTGCTCGTCAGTATCGAGGTTCTAAGCTGAGCCTTGCCGAGAAGTTGAGACCATTGGCCGAGCTTCTGTCTCTCCAGACTGAGCTCCTACTCCTTGCCGAGCATCTGACGTCCCTGGCCGAGCTGCTGCTCAAGATGGACCAGTTCTTGATTCTTTACCTCCAATAGGTATATTAAATCAAACTTTGTCTCCTTACCAAACTTCTCGTGTATAGGGTCTCTACCAGATGGATCCCATTCTCGCCTGGGCTACTCCTGTTCCTTACTGAACAGAATATCTGTCATGCCGAGTTGTCGAGGCCCGCCAAACAGTGATTGCTCCATGCTAAGAGGGGACTCTTTCATACTGAGCTGGGTATCAATGATTCTGATGCCTCTATGTGCGGGCACAAGTCAACTTCATCTTCTGTGGCCACTTCCTCGACCATGAATGGTTCTTCATCAAACCAGGGTGGGGTATCCCACTCCAAACTCGTATCTGGAACCACACTCGAAGCAAATAGATCGTCAATGGCAATAGTGTTAACAAAAAGTTTTTCCTCTTCCTAAGGATGTTTGGGTTGTTCCTCCATCCTTATATATTGCCTTTCCCTGACGAAGAGGTCCTCCTCTTTGTCATTACCAATGTCGGTTGATGCCTCGTCTTGTACCACAAGTGGATGATGATTTCTTTGTCGTCATCGGTTTTGTTGTGGGAGTTGTGGTAGCTATAATTGAGTACGAATGGATGCCACTCGAACAACCAGATCTTCCACCACTTGCTCCAACCGATTGAGTCATTCATTTTTTGTAATAACTCAAACTGATCTGCTTCAATGTGCCATCGCTTTAGAAATTGGAACTGAGTTATGCAAATAATGCTTCGATTAAAATTGAGGCTGAAACTCTGGTAGGATCAAAACTTTGGGCTCTAATACCAACTGGTGCAGCGTGGGATTCACGTTGTAGCCTTCGAACTCGTACACAGCGGAAAGATAAAAATAGAGGGGAAATATAAACAGGATGCTTCCATTGATTCCGAAGAATATTGGTGTAATCCTCTTCTCGAATCTATTGATTGGCGCACCAATACCAGAATCAAGGCTCGTTGATCTATTGATTTCGAAGAATACTAGACAACGGCTTCAACCTCGATTCGTTGATTCACAAGGAATGTCGAAAGGGGAATGGGGGGATGAACAAGCA
This sequence comes from Monotropa hypopitys, assembly GCA_002855965.1. Taxonomy (NCBI): domain Eukaryota; kingdom Viridiplantae; phylum Streptophyta; class Magnoliopsida; order Ericales; family Ericaceae; genus Monotropa; species Monotropa hypopitys. The sequence continues at coordinate 5,394 of NMUG010003310.1, forward strand.
CAAGCTTGAATCCGATTTCTTCAATATTCAACAATTGTCTTACATTAGTACTCTAGCCCCTATTTATAGTGCGGCCTGGGAAAACCTAAAAGAGGAAAGAAAACCCTAAGTACATTATGGGCCACCGACTTGATTAGGCCAAAAAGGAAAAAGAAACCCGAGATGGCGTAAACGGTAACTGTGATTCATGCTATCCATCAAAGAAGTTACTTCTGCGAACTGATGCACGGCCGCACATAGGACCAGAAATAAGGGGCTGGACCCAAACCATGGCACATGAGTCCAGTACGGGATGTGGTTTGCGTAGCTGCTTCTCAGTGCAGCTTCTTTCCCAAACCTATCAGTTGGGTGGTCTGCATTAGCAAGGTACAAGGGTTTTAGCAGTAAGGGTATCCTATACCCGGGCCGTATCATCTGGTATGCCTAGGCAGGATGAGTAGGAGTTAATGCCCCAAAGTCAACCCTATCCCAGATCCAAATTTCATTGTTCAGCTGCCGCCCATATCTCCATCATAGAACCCGCCAATTTGCAAATCATTCGTTGTATATTTTAGGTTCCTGATGTTTCCTGCCTTATGGCTCCGAACTCTAACGAGAGGGATTTTGATTTCTCTCCTAATGAAATATGCATTTATCAAGATGCCCTGGAAGCTGGTCTACGCCTTCCTTTTCCCAACATCACTAGACAGGTCTTGTCTAGATTCGGGCTGGCCCCTAACCAATTGGCCTCAAATAGATGTATGCTTCTAATCGGTTGTGCGGTCTTGTGGCTGGTAATGTCAGATGGTCATACCCCTTTAAGGGTATCGACCTTTTGTTATCTTTACATGATTAAAGAAGTACCACACACTAAAGGATTTTGGTACTTCTATAAGAGACAACATGTCCCTTATGTAATGGGAAACCTTCCCTCCTCGATAAAGGAGTGGAAGGACAAAAAAATTTTGTTAGTGGTTCTGGATGGAATTTCCTTGCTAAGATGACGACCTCACACCCCGAGATTAGAGGAAATTGGGAATTCCTTCTGCATAGTGTGAGTAGTCAAAATAAGGTCCCAAAACCTGAATATAAAAACCTGAACATAATAAAGAGTCTCACGTCCTCACTCTACTAGAGAAAAGAAGCAAAAGTACTAGAAACTAGAAAGTATAACTCCAGCGGAAAGAGACTTCTGATAGCCTGGTAATGAACCCCGCTAAGCATCCTTACTTGGATAAAATGCCACAACAAAAGAAGAAGGCAAAATATCCAGGAGTGTCAGATTTACAATCAATATAGAAAGTTTATTAGCATGAAACACAAAGGAACTAAAGTAACGAAGGAGTTGTGCATCTCCTTTAATATACATCTTCAACATTAATATAAATATGCAAATGTATATGGATGTTATGAAATGCATCTTTTCAAGAGATATTGGGAAGCTTCCACACACCACCAACACGCCAAAGCTAAGGGTGACTCAATCAAACCCACTAGCCATAGGGCGAATCAATCAAGTCCTAGTATTCTATCAGTGGGAAACATAGCGTTGAGACAACATTGCCAAGCATTTACTGTTTCTCAACCCTCCACCGGAATACAACATCCCCACGAAATGGCATCTACCGTCTTAGGGATGCATTGCCAAGCATCTACTATTTCTCAACCCTCCACCGGAATACAACATCCCTACGAAATGGAATATACCATCTTAGGGCTGCATTGCTAAGCATCTACTGCCCCTAAGCCTGTTGCCAAGGATCCACCAATGTCACCATATAGTGATATAGGAATATGCATGGATGTACAAACAACAATGAATATCACACAATTCATAACTCCATAATGTACCAATCTATGCAATGAGTCATGCTTGCACACACCAAGAAGTAAGAGAGTAATACATCATTAACATCATCAACATATTTGAACAAGTGCAAAGCATGTGAAATTATACAAACTGAAACAACAACTAACAAGAGTTTAGAACATATATCATCCATTATGTGAACAAGTAATTTAGATTACATAAGAATCTCCCAATCCCCAACAACAAATCAAGATATATAAATCACATATTGCATACAAGATGATTCACGTAAACATTCATGTCCAACTAGCATGTAGCATACAAATCAAAATTCTATATATGAGAGAAATCTAGACACTCACAAAGTACGTGATTACCAAAGAACGAATCTATTTAACCGCCTTAGAAGACTCCGACTTGTCTCCTGTTATACATTTCAAAAGTGTATAAGTAATCCCATTTAAGTACTAAGTATTAACTAAGTACTTTAATGTTGGTTGATAGGCTCTTAAGACTTCGGTAAATTCTTTAATCTTTCTTAAATGACGTTTATAACCAATATAGGACAACCCTCCAACAATTCTTAAGTTTTTCCTAACTTTTTCTCAAACCGGTATAGGGCCAGTATAGGGCCGGTATACCGCCCGACATGCCGCCCGAAATGCTGGTGAGTTCAATTTTTCCTCTTTTATACAATACAAAACCTACTGCTCAAACTCGACAAAATCTGGTATGGGACCAGTATGTTGCCCAGTATGCAGGCCGACATATCGGAGGCTTACCGGTTAAAATAGCTCTCTGTATCTCAACAATTGGGACTTGCAGGCGAGGCCGGTATAGAACCCAGTATGCTGCCCGGTATACCGGTCTGCATACCGGTTGATACGCAGAAACAGTCTGCACTAAAACTGTTAATTACCCTTCATTATCTTCACCAAAATTTCATCTAAACTTGATTTAAAATCCACAAATCTATAAAAACAAATACTCTTGAGTGTAGTAAACAACTATACTCTTAACATACTCTAATCTAAGCCTCAAAAACTCATTCTAACACACCCAAATCAAAGATCTAATAGTATATCTAAAAATTGTTAGATCTTAAATGAGATTAGTGAAAAAACCCTAATCCAGCCTTAATAAAGCACGAAATTACAAATCTAAAATAGTAGTAATTACCACACTTATGTTAGGAACAACTTTGTAGAAGCAATCACCTTTAAAAATCATTTAATTCACCCTTGTTTTGCCAAATCTCCTTAGTTTCTCCCTTGCTTCCTCCTTAATCACCTCAAGAACAATAGAATTAGGTCTAACGAGAATTAGTCACCACCCCATCAACCCTAATTTGATTTTTATACTACAAGGATGTATTTGCCCTTCCTTAGTTGTTCTAATTACCATTGCCTACCATTTCTCCTAATTATAATACATATGTATTATATAAATATAACCTAGTTATATTTAAAAAACTTCTTATTAAAAGATTATATCCATTTAATCACTTTACATATTTTTAACTTTTCTTCTCCATCTTTTAATAATAATAATTAATCGATTTAAAATATTTAAATTAGATACGGGTGTTACATATGCCATAGGGAATGACACCCAAGAGTTTGATATCATAATATGTGGAGTTACTCTACAAGGAGTACCAATCTATGGCCTTATCAAGATGACAAGTAAGATTTAAGGATTCGATCGTAAGACGGTATAATGAGCTATCCTCCTTAATCAAGAGGGCAAGAAAGGATGTCCGATCATCCAATACCCATAAAATCCACTTCTCACCACCAAGGGATGGATTTTGGACTACCACAACAATGATAATAAGGATAGAATCCAATACTCGAAGGAAACTACGATAAGACCAATTCTAAGGGTGTCGATAGGAGATCAACATCCCTACCTAATGGATCAACATGAAAGGTTTTAGTATGACGATCCGACATAATTACACAAGATAGGATAGGAATCACATCAACCGAGAAGACTTAGACAACAAAAGTCTAATCATGAAGGACCATTCTAAAGGTAGGATAGAAACGACTACCAATACTCTAGATAGACATCAACAACAAAGGAACTTGAAAGAACAACTCAGGTACAACCAACGAAGAATCAAAAATCTTAGACAACCAATAATAAGAAAGGACTCTAAGAGTTAACCTTTATAAAATTATTAGTTCAAAATTTTCTCTTTCTCCCTCATACAATGCACACAAACACACAAGTACACAAGCATGATCATATGACATGCAATGCAAAAGCAAAGCAATGCACCCATTGAGACTAAGTATCTCCCCAATGTCTCTAAATTTTCGAAACATTTGCTCTAATATCAATTATAATGGCCCCAGAATTTTAAACCATTTTTGAAGGATGATATTAGAGTAATTAAAATAAACTACTAAAAGAAATAACAACCAATCCCAATACCATCCACATACATAATGAAAATCACAGACAGACATAAGTAAATAAAGTTTATCTACTTATTACAGATCCAGGCACCATTAACTTAGAAATAAAAGTGCGGAAATAAAAGAAAGAGTTTATTACAATAAAAATATCTTCAAAGGTCTTCAAGCAATCTTGGAAATCCACTCCAAGCTACACCAATGGTCCTTTCCCTAAAAATAGAGGGTTAGGCATATTCCTAGTAGAGAAACCTAAATAGGAGATATATAAGGATGTCGTATGTACGTACCAAGTACATAAACAAATATGTGATGCATGCATGGAGGACCCGAAAGGTTTTTGAAAGAATTATCAAGTTAAGAGTGGTTTCCATTATCTTCAAGTTCCAAGATCAAGTGTATTCAAAACATTTTCCAAAAGACCATTTGTATTCAAAACATTTTCCAAAGGACCAATTGTTTCCAAAACATTTTCCAAAGGACCAAGTGTCCATGTCAAATCCATATCCTTATCAAAATAAGGATTTTCCCAAAAATCATTTTCCAGCTCTCTTTATCAAAATAAGGTTCTTCACTTTCAATGATTTATATAGAGTTTAGGCTAATTCCGTGCTAGTAGCTCGTCAACTAAACTAACTGTATAATTCCTCGTATTACCTGACTCGATAGGAGGACCCAATCAAACATCCATTGTGCAATATTGTGAACATAGAATGTTCATGGATCAAAATCATGGGGATCAAAATCACATATAAGATAGCCAACTCAAAGGATCAAAATCCAATATCATCCAGCGATTGATTTCCAAAATCATGTTTTTTCCAATTTTTCAAATTAGGTCCAACAGCCAAAATCAATGTTTTCCAATGGTTTAGAGATACCAATTTAACATTCCAAGTGTCAATTGAATAATACTATATCAAATTCCTAAATTTCCCCAATTTCCAAAAACAAGTCAAATTAGAATTTTTACCAAATTTTGGGGTTTTCAAATCAAATTATGGGAATTTCAAATTGACACCCTAGAGAGTCCATACAACCCATACAATGACCCTAAGACTCGCTTTCAAACTCGATCAACCTACTTGTATCAACAATAGGATTTGAGGAAATTAAAAAGAGAGGGAGAGAGATACACATACATATGTATCAAATGGTTAGATAACTCTACCTTAGGAGCAAAAATGTTCACAAACCTAGGCGAGGGGTCATCAAGAGCCACATAATCTATGCACATCACCATAAAGGTCTTGCCGAGCTCTCCAACATTAATTCTTGGGATTTTATAAGATTCCCATGCATTTTGCAAGATGTTTAGAGAGAAGGGAGAGAATAAATGAAGGGGAGAAGAGAAGAAGTTAGAGAGAGTTATGAATATGTTTTGAGACATTTTTAGATTGAATATATGTATAAGGATGTGTTAAAACACATTAGAAATGACCAAAGTGCCTCTGGGAGACTTCCCGAAAAAATGATGTCCGGACACTCGTAACCGATTGCGGGGTCAGTGGCAATCAGTTACGGTTGTCACTGCCCGCAACCCTTGCGATTGCGCGAGGTGGGAATCGGTTAGGGGAAAGGGGTTACGGCTGCCAAGGCTTAAGTAGAAACCAGTTGCAGCAAGAGGGGGGAACTAGTTGCAGAACCCCTACAATGGGAACCGGTTGCGAGGCACAGGGGAACCAATTGTGGGTTCCTTTGGCCCAAAACTAGTTGCAGAACATTTTGGATGCCAAATCCTTGTCCAAACTCTGATTTGAATGATTCAAGTTAGGTTGGATTAGAATTTGAATTCTCTAAGATATTCTAGGATCAACCATACCAACAATCAAGAGAAGATTTTGAGATTAATATCAATCAAAATCTAAGGAATATAATTTAAGAATTCTAATTTAAATTCAAGAAATTCTAGACCATTATAGTATTAGAGGGGCAAAATTAAAAAATAAAAGTGCAAGTTAGTTCCGTTCACACCAACTGGTGCTCTCTATTTATAATATTACTAGCGTTTGGGGCACATGCCATGTATGTGCAAGAAAAAAGATATTACTTATTAAATTAAAATTATGTTGTCTTATTTATTTTAAAGACATTTAATAAAAGAAAGGTAAGTGTAAAAGGAGGGTAAAATTGAAAAACAAAAAATGTGAGTTAGCTTCGTTCACACCAAATCGTGCTCTCCCTTTATAATAGTATAGATAAAAACCACATTAAGCAACTTTTGGATCCCAACCATGTCAAGAGTAAAGGCCTCTATTTCTCTATATTTAGGATCCCATTGAGACATATAGGGACATATTTCAATATACACAGATAGATTCTAATTATAAGCTAGAGATTGCATTTCCTTAACTATCTATTTCTTTTTTATGCTTCTACTTGTACAAATGATCAAATTAGAACAATAGTTGTCTCACATGTTTTGTCCTCATTTCCAGAGACTATATATATGTATGTATCTGTGTGTGGTAGGGTAAATTCAGATCTGCCAAATATAAAGGGCAAATTCATATTTACTCAGACATTAGTTGGTAGCATGACACCCATTATCCATTCATCGGTACAGAAAGTCACATCATCAACAATTTCGTACTGCATATTAGGTCAGTCCTGTGCAGCGCGACATCCAGTCAGTGCGGGGACCAGTTACCCATGATGGTAGTTGCTAGATATCGATTGATATATCCAACCATGTATCCAACGGCTATTTGCACTACGGATTAGGTTAGCCCTACGTGTCTAACATTCTGGTAGTCAGACAGTCAACCGTTCAGGGATACGTGTGCTGGATCATGACAAATACACCATAAATGGATTAACACCCTATGTACTCAACAAATCACCTCACACATGTTAATACCTATAAACATGCAACCATCTTAAATTAACATAATTATTAATTCACCTATATAATCCATTTAATCGAATTAAATAAGAATGGGTGTTACAGAAGTACCCTCATGTGATGACTTGTGGTTAGTTGTTTATGCAAAAGTAGGTATCATTCATATGTAAAACTGATTATAAAAGAAGGTAACTTAAAGTAGCGTAGAGAAAACATGGTGTGGACTTATGTCACACTCCAAAAAATTTAGATATTTTCCATCCGTTCCAATAAATTCAATAAATCGAATTTCGGGATTTATTTCCATTTCTTCAAAGTTGGCCGATTGTCAAAAGTTCGAATCCTTATGTCGTTGGAATCGTGGTTGTGTCTTGACACACCTAAGATCATCTCAAATCATTTCTAGTGAGTTCACAGCATTAGAAATCCTCTTTGGAGGATGCATTTGGTTTTAAAGTATTCGGGTAAGCCCAGGAGTTGTTCTTGGATCGTAGAAATGGTTATGGACTTGAGCAAGGCTTTGGAGTAACCTTAGAATGTTCGTTCAGTGTCTAGAACTTTGAGGAAATGTTCAGAGTTGCGTCGGGAAGGTTCGGGAGTGGTTCGACATCGTTTCCGAGTATTTTCTGGTGGCTCGTCCAGACCAGGGATTGGTCCAGTCCGGACGAGGGAGCAGAGAGTTAAAGGTTGAGCTTTAGGAGGTCTCGTCCAGACTACTCTAGGTCTCATCCGGATGGATGGGGTTCCTCATCTGGATGGCGGTTTTCTCGTCTGGATGACGCGACGGCTGTGTATGTTTTTAAGTGCAGGGATCTCATTAATTCGGTCCAAAAACATTTCCCCTCCACCCTTAGGTCTAAAAATCGCCTCCCCCTCTCTCCAAACCCTAAAAACATCATCTTCTCTCCTCCATCCACTCCAACCCACTAAGATTCATGGTTTTGTCCCTTCTTCAATGGCAGAGAGCATAGTGAGGGCTCCACATCCATGGTCTCGGATCATTCTGACCAGGTGAGTTTCTCTCCCTCTCAAATCCTTGGGTTTTTTCTTCTCTCATGGTGATTCCTTGATCATTGTAGGTTTTGGCTTCAAGGATCATCATAGAGCATCATGAGATCTTCGCGATGGCGGGCTTGGTTCATAGCGGTGCATTGGGCATTTTCCGGCGACTCCTCCGGTGACTTTTCCAACGATGCTCCGGTGGGTAACGTCTTAGATCCTATCTCGTGTGCGTGCGTGGGTGTCTATAGTATTCTTATTCGTCATTGAAGTACATCAATTTCATAATCCATGTCGTGTATCATCTTTGATTTCATATGCCTTAGTGTTTGCGATTATAGTCCTATGACTCCCTTGTGTCGCTAAGGGGGAAAAGCTGGTTGTGAGTGCAATTATAGTCCTGTGACTTCCTTGTGTCGCCAAGGGGGAAAATAGATAAGGACTAGTTATGCGGTGTCCCATGACCCAGCCCTTGTGTGTGGTAAGTAGGACCTAGTACAACCTCCTAGTACGTGACTCACATAGTCGACGATGTGGGTAATGTCAGAATGGATGGCTTGAGCTCCCTTGTTCCATTAAGCGGAGACAATTGCTGTTAATAATTGAATAATGGAAAATCTACCTCTTTAACCAAATATATTTCAAAGTTAAATAACACCTGAATCTATAACAGTGCTTAGATTGTTGAGGGCTTGGAAATGAGGTAGTGAGGTGATTGTGACGTGGTAGATTTTAATGTCGTTTTACCGGTTGGGTGGTTGTCTATCTTGTAGTTCCAAAGTCTCGTTCTACCTTTGGGTTTGCACTTACCTATCACGAGTGAAAGTGTTGGTTACTCTTGAGGTCCTGTGATTGTGGATGTACTTCTGTACCTTAGGTTCTCCCTTTTATCTACTCGTGTGGGGACACTTAGGCACACATTTGTGTGTGTACACTTGCTAGTAGTTAATAGTTTTCCTGCTGAGCCATGGAATTCTCAGACCCTCTTTCTTTTCTCTTTTTAGTCTGTTTGCAGGGCATTGTCTGTTGGCGGATTCTGGAGACTCGCCTGCTGTTGGATCCCTTTAAAGCATACAGCTTTGGTTCTCTCCTGGACCTCCTGGGTACTTCTCTGTACAGCCTTTCAGTTTTAGTTGTTGTAGTAGGTCGCTGTTGTACCCTTTTCCCCTTTTCTTTCAGTAGATGTACCTTCTTTCTATTTCCAGTATCATTTGTAATGTAATGAATATTATACTAATTGTGATGGATAACAATAATTAATACCTCCCCTTTTGGTATTTGATTCACAAAAAATATGCTTGAAATGTTTTTATTAAAATTGAGGGGTGTTACAACTTACGTAAATCTATATAGTTGCTTATTTGCAAAGTATATTTTATCTTCTTGTGGCCTTGTGTTATCATGGGGTTGGTGTTATAAAATAATAGCATTGAGATGCATAAATCCATGTGTTCTATATGCAAGTTGTATGGTCGGACTTCA
>NMUG010003311.1:0-14932 GCA_002855965.1 Monotropa hypopitys
ACTTGTTAACTAAAAAAGATACAAAGGCGAGACTTATCCGGTGGATTCTATTGTTGCAAGAGTTTGACCTTACCATTCGTGATAAAAAAAGGGTGTGGAAAATGTGGTGGCCGACCACTTGTCGCGCCTAGAATTCCCAAATTCTTCTAGTCCACCCATTTTGGAGACTTTTCCCGATGAACAATTGTTCATTGTGTCCAATTGCCCTTGGTATGCGGATATAGTGAATTACTTGGTCACAGGGAAGTTGCCCACACATTGGACACCACGTGATTCCCGGAGATTTTTGTTCGAAGTGAGAAGTTTTGTGTTTGATGACCCCTACCTCTTTAAAGTGTGTTCGGATCAAATCATGCGCCGGCGTGTGCCCGACAATGAACAAAGGGACGTTTTAAATTTTTGCCACACCGAGGCGTGCGGGGGTCATTTCTCCGCAAAGAAAACATCTTCCAAAGTGCTACAATGTGGCTTTTATTGGCCAACTCTATTCAAGGACTCATTTGACTTTTGTAAGTCTTGTGAGCGGTGTCAACAATTAGGAGGGGTAACCCGACGAAACATGATGTCAATGACACCGATCTTGATTATAGAGATTTTCGACTGTTGGGGTATAGATTTCATGGGACCATTTTCTATCTCTAGGGGGTATTTATATATTCTTCTAGCGGTAGATTATGTGTCTAAGTGGGTTGAAGCTATTCCAACACGTACCAACGACCATAGAGTGGTTATCCACTTTCTCAAAGAAAACATCTTGAGTCGTTTTGGTATACCAATGGCGATTATAAGAGATCAAGGAACCCACTTTTGCAATCGACCCTTTGAAAGTTTGATGAAGAAATACTCCATTACGCATAAGGTTTCGACCGCATACCATCCTCAAACTAACGGGCAAGCCGAGCTTGCGAACCGGGAAATTAAACACATACTTGAAAAAATGGTCAACCCGGATCGTAAAGATTGGTCGTTGTGTTTGACGGATGCTTTGTGGGCTTACCGGACGGCGTACAAAACCGTGTTAGGTGCCTCGCCATATCATCTAGTCAACGGTAAGGCTTGTCACTTACCGGTTGAATTAGAGCACTGTGCTTTTTGGGCAATTAAATCAATGAATTATCGTTTGCACGAGGCCGGTGAGCATAGGAAGTTGCAAATGAACGAGTTGGAAGAACTCCGAAACGAAGCATATGAAAATTCAAAGATATACAAGGATAAAATAAAAAAATATCATGATCAATCCATCATCCGGAAGAATTTTGTGGAAGAACAACAAGTTATAATGTACAATTCCCGGTTACATTTGTTTCCGGGAAAGCTTAGGTCCCGATGGGTTGGGCCTTATGTCGTCCACAAAGTTTTCTCGCATGGTGCGGTTGAAATTAAAAAGGTTTGTGGTGACACAATTCTTAAGGTGAACGGCCAACGGCTTAAGCCTTTCCTTGAAAATTTTACTCCCGAAATTGTTGAAGAAGAGTTGTTGGACCCCATATATACGGGTGATCCTTCAACAGAAAACATTAATTAAGATAACGCAATACGTCTAGGAGGCGTTAAATCCAAGGGGGATGAGAAACCCCCAACCTCTTGTTGTTAGTATGGATGATCTTGAAAGTCGATTAGGGCATTCCTATAAAATAAAGGAAGCTACTTGTCGAGTAGAGATCTACCCGGAAAGCACAAGAGTCTTATATATCTAGTTCGTTCTTCAACCACTTGTTGGTAGTACGGATGGTCTTGAAATTCGATTCGGGCATGCCTATAAAATAAAGGAATCCACTTGTTGAGTAGAGATCTACCCCGAAACCACAAGAGTAAATATGTTATTCTCCTTCCTTGTTTTTGCGCGTGGTTGTAGTTTCTATTGCAGGAGCTCCATGATACTCGCAAGAAAAGGATTTTTAATTGATACATGGTATGTGATACTCCGCATTGAGGTACTCTCTCCCTTTCTTTGACTTTTTATTTGCATGAGGACATAGCAAATTTTTAGTTGGGGGTGGGGGGTAGTTCGTACCAACAATGTGGATGTAAGTGATTTTTATAGACTTGATCTCACTCTTGTAGTTGTGCAAATTCTTTTGTGATATGTTGATATTTGGTGTGCCTTTGTGATGAATTGATGAGTGTATAGATGTTCGAGTGATGATTTAGGTGTTTTTGCATACCATGTGGCAATTCAATATCATTTTTTAGTTATACCACCTTTGAGAGTCATTTTCACACAAACTTGATGCTTACATGCCCCATACTCTACCACGAGTCATTGATTAGGCTTATATTCTTTGTGGCGCACTCTATTGTGTTCTTAAATGCGAACCAAAATGATCCGAGGCAATTTTAGTGTATCCCTTGACCTTATTTTGGAGCCGTTTCACCTTCTGTTTTTGAATTTTAACCTCCATAAAGAGCCGGATGTAAGGAGGAACGTGGGTGGATGTGATGGTTGGATGTACGAAGGTTGGATGTGAAGTGGAGTAAGTGTTGGAAATGAAGAAGGAAGAAAAATCATTCAGCAGAGGAGGGTACCGGTCTCCTAAAATTCGAGAGACCGGTCCCGTATGGAGCAGTGAGTTCTGAAAGGTGGAGAGACCGGTCTCCGGAAAATCAAGAGACCGGTCCCTTGGGCTGCAAAGAGTCATACGAGGGCAGGGTACCGGTCTCCGGAAAATCGAGAGACCGGTCCCTTCGATATAATTCTGGGAATTTTAAAACAGATCGGGGTTTTAATCTGGGGCTCCCTCAAACATTTCCTTCGACCGAAACTTTTCTCCAGAGCTCCCCAACGGTGATTTCTCCCTCTACCTTCGATTTTGCCTTCTCCCGTCTTGATTTCTCCCTCAAATCAAAGGTATTTTGCTCTCTCTCTCTCTCCCTCCTTGCTTGATTTGGTTGTCATGTACCCCTTGGATTCCGAAATTTTTTGGTTTTCTTGAGAAATTGCAAACCCTAGTCCGAAATTTTCTGGGTATTCTTGGGAAATTGCAACTCCTAGCTTGATTTGGATGTGATGTACCCTTGGAATCTGAACATTTCTGGGTATTCATGAAAAATCCCAAACCCTAGTCTGAAATCCTGAGAATCCTTTTGAGGAATTGCAAACACTAGCTTGATTTTGTGTTGATGCTTTGTATTGTGGGTTGATTAGTTGCTATGGACAAGACAAAGTCCGTTGTTAGGAAAGCCACCACCGCGGAGAAAGGAAAAGCGATTGTGGTAAGCGGTGGAGGAAAGGAGCGTGCCGACGATCAAACTTATGCGGAGCGCCAAAGAGAAAAAGACCGCATCAACGAGGAGGCAAAAAAGGATAGAGAGAGGAAAATGTGGGTCTCAAAGTTGCGCTCGCAGAAATTCACGTGTGAAAGGCAAGTGGATAGGTACATTATTGGTGCTCATGCAATTATCGATATTACTACTTTCCACGGTCTTGAATTATTTTTCCGGGAGGTAGCGGGGTACTTGGTTTCAGTGGTTCTTGCATTCTACGAAAATATGGAACTCCAAGAGGGAGATGTTGTTGATTCAACTGTGAGAGGGATAACAGTGACAATTACTCCTGATGTCGTTGCTACATACTTAGCCTATCAGAGGCCACAATCAGAACAAATCACCTACCCCTCCTACCCATGGAACCGAACATTGGAACACGTAGGGGACACCATTACTGAGGAACCCCAGGCTTTCCACCAACGCCAAAGGAAGTATGTTGCGGGTGGGTTGAAAGAAATTTATCGTTTGAGCAACAAGATTTTGGCCTATAATGTGAGTCCCTATGCTAGAGAAAAGACCCCAACAAAGGAAGATGGCGATCTCATTTATGCTTTCGGGTCGAGGAATGAAGTGGTTGATTGGGCATACTTCATTTGGTGCCAATTGAGGACCTTCCGGGCAAAAGGAGCTGCAAATGGTAACATTCCCTTCCCTGCTATGATTACATCTTTGTGCCTTGCAGCAGGTTGGAAAGCTAAAGCGAATGAAAATTTGTTCCGGGAATCCCTGGCCCTATTACTCTTGCATCTTTGAAGAAGCCGGCTGACCCAGAGGCGGTGGGAGATTCACGTCCCACTTCTCGGAAGGCTAGGGAAAGAACAGAACAGTAGTTCGAAATCATTTCTGCGAGGCAAGATACTATTTTAAGTAGCCAAAGAGACTTGAAGAGGGGACATAAAAGGGTGAGAAAAGAGCAGAAAAAGATACAGAAAACCTTGAAAGGCCAGGATCGAAAACAAAACCGGCTTTTGCAATGGATGAAGTGGTGCGTTGGGAGGATCGAGGAGAAAGACGGTGTGACATTCGTTGATGAAGAGAGTGAGGTTGAGGAGGAGGACGATGACGATGATGATGAAGGTGAGGAAGAAGGTGAAGAAGAAGGTGAAGAAGGTGAAGAAGTTGAGGAGGAGGAAGAGGAGTGATTTACTTTTGTTTGAGAGATGTAGTGAGGACGGTTGTAATAATTAAGACTTCCTTTATTTTTGCTTGACTTGGTGGTTTGTGGACTTTGGTTATGCGATCTCTCGGTGTAGCAAATTTTGTCTCACCTAGCTATTAGAGCTACACCGAGATCTGAACTCTATTTTCTTTGAACCTATGACATTTTGCATGCCTAAAGCCCTCGGTGATTAGTTTGTCATTTTTGTTTGCATAATTGTGTGTTGTGTGCTACTTAGGATGAGCATAATCTTTGACTTGAATAGGTGAACTTCCTTTGTGGTCGTACTTACTTTTGTGGTTAGTACATGCTTAGACTAAAATCATTCCCCACATATATTCTTGGAATGAGATGCAAATGGTGGTATAACGGTTTCCTTGGCTCGAGTGAATGAGTGATATTTCATACCGTACGCGAGAATTGGAATCAAGGCAATAGGATGACATGAACACTTTTTAATTTTCTTGAACTTTTGTGCATGATTTGATGAGTCGCATGTGGTACACTTGAATTGCTCGTTCCGACTACTTTTGCGCACCTACTTAGTGAGATCTTGTCATATCTTTCCTTATGCTTAATTGTTCGGGACGAATAAGGTTTTAGTTGGGAGTTGTGATTATCCCACGAATGTTACACTTTCGTAGGCTAATCTATGTTCTTTTCTACTTGTTTTCGTGCCATTATTATTGATTTATCCCCGTATGCGTTCACGTGGTATTTCCTAGTTGTTAACAGGGAAAACGGGGAGAAATGAAAGTTTTGAAGCATTGAAACAAGGAATCAAGGAATGGAAAGTCTCAAGGAAGGTGCCGGGAGCCGGGGACGATTGTTATGATGTTTTGTCAAAGCTTACGGGAGTCAAAGACGTGGAGAAGTGAAGAAAAGAACCAAAGAATAGTGAAAGTTCAGTCCAGACCTGAAGGGACCGGTCCCCTGAAAAGGGAGAGACCGGTCTCTCTTCCATCAGAGAGCCTCCAAGCAGCAAGGTACCGGTCTCCGTAAAATCGAGAGAGCGGTCTCCACACAGTAGAAGGCTGGCGAAACAAGCGGGTACCGGTCTCCGAAAAATCGAGAGACCGGTCTCTCGGGCATCAGAGGACCATGAAAGACCAGGGTACCGGTCTCCGGAATATCAAGAGACCGGTCCCTCTGTGTAAAAAACAGAAAAGTGCTGATTCGATTTTTAGACTTGTGGGGGCATTTTTGTCCAAATGTGGTCAATGTTTTAGGACCTATATAAGGTTGTGAACGATTTTTAGGGAGAATATCTTATCCATTACATATTAATTAGGGTTTCTTTCTACTTTTGGAGATAGAGAGGATGCTTAGGGAGGCCATGGACTCCATTGATACACTTTGAAGTTTTTGCTTGATTTCACTTCTTTAAAGTAAGTTTCTGAACTTTTCTTCAGTATTAAGGTTGTTCTCCTTACTTAGCTCTATCTATCTACCCTCTTATTGCATTAATTTAGTTAGATTTCACGAACTCCTTAATTTCTAGCATGTTTATCTCTTCTAATATGAGTGAGTAGTAATCTAGGAGAGGTCATGCCTAGGGAATCATATTGATTTATGGGTGATTAATTGTTTGAATAGGCCATTTCCATAGTAATCCTTTAGAGGATGATTCTCTACATTCGAATGATTATTCCTAGTGTTATCTTCTTGATTGTACATAGACGAATTAATTCGGCACGTACATTTCTTGAAGCGATGTCCTACGAATATTTCAATGACATGGATTATGAGAATACTTCTATAGAGAAATTGCTATGGAAATGATTAAGTGTGCTTCCATTGTTCTATGATTAATAATTGCGTCTCAAGTATTGATCATACTTAGCATTTGAACTTTAATCATCCCTAAGCAATAGGAAACGCGAATCATGACCAATCCTTCTTTTCAAATTTAAGTCTTACATTTTAGATTCCATTATAAAATTGACAAGAAAACTTTGGTTGGCGATCCTAAAGTCACAATTAAAAATCAAACATATCTCAAGCGTTTTTGACCACTTTACCTACTACCAACAAGAATTCCCTGTGGATCGACCTCGTTCTCACGAGTTACTTGCTACACCGGTCCTTAGCACTACGCTTCGGGCAACCCTTATATTTCATACACTTTGGGTGGTAAGCAACTGGTCCCCGACATGCTGGGAGACCAGTCTCTCAATCGAGCAGTAGCTCCTGGAAATCAACCAAAAGTCTGGGTACCAGTCCCCGACATGCAGGGAGACCAGTTCCTCCTGATTTCTGTGGGCTTGATGGAAGTCCGGGTACCGGTCCCCGACATGTAGGGGGATCGGTCCCTTATGTTCAGACAGAAAATTTTCTGAGACTTTTTACATACGTCTAGGGGTATTTTTGTCTGAAGTTTGGATATTTTTAAGGTCATATAAGAGGGCAACCATGATTTTGGTTGCCCTGTCTCTTCATTTCTCTTATTCTACATTATATACATTTTAGAGAGAAAGAGCTAAGGAAGGAGGCTAGGGTTCTTCAAGGTAAGCTTCCATGGAGTTGTCATTTGCTTCCTCCTTCTTTGCTTCTAGTTTTTCCATTTCTATGGCAGTCTAGAACACTCAAGGCTAGGGTCATTCATGAAGTTATAATTTCCTAACTCTTTGTATGAATTGCTTGTATTGGGTTTTGGTTGAATCCATGATTTAGATGTGTTCTATTATGCTAGACTTTCACTACTTCCTATTTCATTCAATTATTAACCGATAAATAATTGTATTTCATGTATTGGTGCTTATTTGGTCCCGAGAGCTTGGGGGAGATAAGCTATACATCGTATGATAAGTCGTGCTATCGGACAACGCGTGCCGTTGAGATGAGTTGTGCTGGTAAGACGGGTTGTGCTTGACGGCGATAGCATATGCCACCCAGCGATTCGTGGATACTCTTTCGATGATATCTCCTAGAGTCGCAATCTAGGGATATTGACTATCCAATCCCATTGCGCACATTGCATGCATAGAGTAGGATAATCAATGAATTGAATGACCCCTAGCCTTCTTTCCCCAAATTTAGTAAATCTTAATTTTAATTGTGTTGTAGTTTTAAGAACTCAAATCATCAAACAATCAACTCTCCTTTCAAACTAATTTAAGAAGCTTAATTCAATTTTAGAAACCACACACATTCCATGAGATCGACCCCTGACTTGTCACTACTACATAGTGTTAATTCATGGTTATGAATAGTACTTTTGACTCGCGTACGACAGCGATCAATATTTAACTCTTTATTCCCTTAAAATTCCAAATTAATTTCCAAAATTTCTCATAAGATACTTTTTAATTTATCTACTCAAACTTAATAAATTATTTCAACTTTTTAACTCTACTCGATAATATTTTTATTTATCATAATCTAAAGATTACTCTCTAATAATATACTTAAGTAATGTAGGTCTCACAGAAAATAATAACATCATCAGCATACTGCAAATGAGAGATGATTAACCCATTTTTTCCCACCTTTATTCCCTTGATGACCCCTGCACTGATAGCCCTCTCAAATAAGATATTTAACCCCTCCACAACAATCATTAACAGGATGGGAGACATCGGGTCACCCTGCCTAAGACCCTTTTCCAGCTTGATCTGAGACCCTAGTGAACCATTGATTAGGATAGATGTCGATGCAGAAGAAACACATTTCTAGACCCAACTACACCATCTGGACCCAAATCCCATAAGTTCCATCATATTAACGAGATATTTCCAGTTCACATTAGCAAATGCTTTTTGGAAATCAATTTAAATCATCACCCCTACGATCTGCTTTTTTTCCATTTATGGATAATTTTATTAGCGATGAGAACCCCATCAAGAATGTTCCTACCATTAATGAAATCCGATTGATTACTACTAATAATTGATGGGATAACACCTTTTAATCTTAAGCTGAGAACTTTTGCCAATAATTTGAAAATGCTTCCCACCAGACTAATCGGTCTGTAATCAATAAAGGATAAAAGATGGGTAAATTTTGGAATTAAAGCTACAAAAGATGTGTTCAGGCCTCTATTTAGCATGGAGTTATAATAGAATTCATAGAAAAATTTCATAACTGAGTCACCAGTGAAAGGCCAAGCCTTCCTAATAAATAAAAAATTGAAACCGTCAGGGCCTGGGATTTTGGATGTGTTACAAGCTAACATAGCATTCTTGATTTCCTCAGCTTTAAATTTGGCTTGAAGCCTATGAACTTGTTCAGTCGATAGAGTACTGGCAAGGGGACCACTTAGCTTTGGTCTAGCTTTAAATTCTTCACGCCATATCTCAGTGAAATATAGACTGGCTTGCTCTTTAATTACATCTGGTTCACTATGCCATTGCCTGTTAGCCCGTATCGAACTGATCTGATTTGTGTGTTCATTTCTTCTGGCCACCGTATAGAAGAATTTTGTATTTTTATCTCCAAGATTTAGCCAATTGGCCATGGACTTCTGCCTCTATATATTTTCTTCTATTTTCCTCCAATTCCATAAGGATATCCTTAGATCATTCAATGAGTGGTCTAATAAATCTGACTCTTGTAACTTTATCTCGTGTATTTCCATCCAGAACCTTAATTTTTTGCTGCATTGATTGACCTATAGGTTGATTTGATCCATACTTTAATCGCTTCCTTCATAGATTTAAGACGAGTAGATTTGGCATCCGGTTCATCTGTGCCAAGAATGCCTCTCCCATGCCTCTTTTGCTATTGAAAGGCACTCAGGATCGAGGAGCCAAGCTGTCACACTTCAGAAATTTTACAATTTCCTTTCGTATCTCATAATCGATAAATTGATTATTTTTAGAAATTCCTATTCGCATTATTTGAGGTCTAGAACGTCGAGAAAAGGTTTAGGGTTGCATCGGGTCATTTCGAGAGAGGTTTGGCAGCATTTTGGCTCATCAACAGGATCCCCGTCCAGACGAAGGGGTGCACCCTTCCGGACGAGCGGTCAGCAGTTGAGGGTTGGGTTCCAGGAGGCCTCGTCCGGACTGTGGTGGGTCTCGTCTGGATGGCCAATATTCCTCGTCTGGATGACGGAGGTCCCGTCCGGATGGCGCGGCAGTGAATTGCACGAAATATTGGATTTTTAAGTTTAAGTGTGGCCCAAACCTCTCCCCTCTCTCATTTTGTCCGCCCCCTTCCCATTCTAACCATAAATCTCTCTGTCCCTCTCACTTCTCTCTTCAATCCTCCCCCATCCTTTAAGATTCAAGAATTTTATCCTTCATTAACATTGGTGAGCACGACGAGGGCTATCCGTGGGTGGGTTTGGATCATGGTGGAATGGTAAGTCTCTCTCTCTCTCTCTCTCTCAAACCCTAGCTTCTATATTCGCTCTCCTCCATTCTTGGCTAACAGTTGAGCTTTGTAGGTTGCGGTGAGATCTCCGTAGCGGCGGATTCGGATCGTGGTGAGGCGGTGGACATTTTCCGGCGACCTCTCCGGTGACTTTTCCGGTAACTCTCCAGTGGGTAACATTCTAACTCCTACATAGTATGTGTGGGTGTGTGTACCTTAATTCCATGTTTCATTGCTTCGTCGATCATTGATTCACTATGCGTAGTCATATCGCTTGTCCTTCGATTTGTTGGCATCGGGTTGCCCTAAGATGATTGTATTGATCTTAGAATCATGTAGAGGTGGAGAGAATAACTTGTGTGTTAATGGTCACTCTTAGAAATGTATAGGCGCCAAGTGTTCGATGGGCCTTGAGGTGGATTTTGGGTCCATTGACCGTGTCGAATCATAGTAGTGAATACTTGGGAACATGTTGACTTACTTGGCTCCTTACGATTTCATGGGAATGCGAATTGTGGTGAAAAGTGGGCATTGGCCTAGCTTCGTCTGTTATGACCCTTGTATGGCTTGATCAATTGCTCGACCTTGTCGATAGTAGCCTTGATCATGGGATATTCGTGGTTGGTCTTATGATTATTGTGGTGATATTCGGGCGAGTGGAAAACCTTAGTTCGTTGGGGAAAATGTCGTGGGTTAGTTGGCATGGATTTCTACTGTTCTTTGACGTGGGAATGTTGTTGGATGGTATTAATCTTACCCTTGAGAGGATTGTGGGAATGTGGGAACATGATAGGTTTGACCTATAATGAAATGTACCTAATGAACGCAATGAACTTCCAATACAAGGGATGGATCCCACTAGGACCACCCTTTGGCAATCCATAATCATTCACTTAAACTCATCAATGGAACAAAGAAGTATAATGTGGGGGTGACTTGGATTGTTGGCCCTATGTTTTGATGGTGCATTATTTACACAAATATAGTAATTATAAAATGATTTTAGAACTCCTTGAATTAAAGCTTAATGTTTAAATCTTTATTTATATCAAGGAATTGTATTTATGTGCTTTTTTCTCAAATCAATTTTATAGATTGTTTTTAATGTTTAAAATCTTTTCAATTCTTCTTGGCCAAATTGACATTGATTTAAAGTTCTTTAGATTCACTTTCATGGTTTAAATATTTTTCTAAGGACTTTAAATCTAACAAAATATATATTATAAGTTTCCTACAATTTCTATGATCACAAATTATTTTAAGGAAACTTATATAATATATATAAAGATATAAAATAAAATTATTTTGGCCCCACTTAAGTCACATGGCCTTAATTCTCACAAAATAATTATTTTCAATAACCGGTATGGAAACCGGCATACCGCCCGGTATGCCGGCCGGTTTTGGTCAAATATGGGCAGAGAGTTAGGCTTTTACAAATGGACGAAAATTACACTAACCGGCATACCGGTTGCCTACCGGTCCCCTACCGGCCTTTGTAAAATATGCTGATTTCGAATTTTAAGTTAAAATTATTTACAACAATGCCATCAAACGGTCATAAATGGCTAGTTTGTAAATGAACCTTATAAATTGGACCCTTGGGGTCCTAGAAACTTGTTGAGACTATGCCGAAGCTTTGTTAACATCCATATCTAACTCTTTCTCTCTAATTCTCTCTAGAAACTCTCCATCTCTCAAATTCACTTGTAAATTATATTTCTAGTGGAGAGTCTTGTTCTTACACTTGTATTTAATTAGAGAGAGCTCACAATCTTTATTGTAATATTCATTTTGAGCCTAGAGCTTCATTGTTACCTTGTGGAAGGGGTTGTCTTCCACATATATCTCTTGATCCTTGGAGCTTACTATTGAAGTCAAGACTTGAAGATTCAAGCTTGCAATAAACCATTTGAAGAACAAATCATTGGAGTCAAGTTCAAGCCTTGAGAAGACTTAAAGCTTGCAAAGAAGGTGGAAGCTGCCTTGAAAAGAAGCTCAACAACAAAGAAAGGAGGGAGCCTCCATTGAAGTAGCTCAAAGCAAAGGTGGGAGCCGCCTTGGAAAGAAGATCATCAAAGAAGGTTTGAGAAGCCTTGAGAAATTGCTCACCACTTGTAAGGGTTTGACAACTACCCGAAAGTTCTAAAGGTAAATTAGCAGAACTCTTACTTATTGGTAAGAGAAGTGGATGTAAAGTTAGGGACTTGGAAAATCCCTAACCGAACTACTATAAAACCATTGTGTCATTTGCCTTTACTCCTTTACTTTACTTTGCCCTTACAGTTGAGCAATTAAATCATTTTCACTCTACTATTCAAAGTGCTTGGAACTCAAAGATTGAAGTCTCTTTATTAATCTAGTTATTTAGAACCACTTGAAAACCGGAAACCTCGACCTCTTGGGACTAGTCCCCCAAGAACCTGAGGTGTAACGAAAGGAATTCGTTTGGTGCTTTAATTAGATTGATATTTGAACTTGTGATATTCATCACACTTTGAATAGTTAAGTCTTCTGTACAAATTTTCCTAAAATTTTCTTAACTTGGAAAAAAAATTTTATTTGGGCATTTTAGTTAATAAACCAATTCACCCCCCCTCTTGGTTGTCCATTGCATTGAGTACATAGGGACTAACAATTGGTATTAGAGCGGTTGATCTATTTTGATCACTTCATTGTCTCACCAATTGCCTTTGGTCATATTTTCTTTGTGATCATATTCTTGACTTAACCGTCTAGAGTTAAGATCCACAATGGCAACCAATTCTCTTCATGGTTCATCTATATCTACACCTCCTATTTTTCATGGTTCCAACTTCACATCTTGGAAAAATAGGATGCGTATCTTTGTCCAATCCATGGACTATGATCTTTGGATGATCATAGAAAATGGATTTCACTTGCCTAGGGTAGATGTAGATAATATTTCTAGAGTAAAGTTTTTTAGTGAATGGAATGTTTATGATGCACAATATTTTAATTTGAATGGCAAAGCCATTAATATTATCTTGAGTGCATTACATGAAAATATTTCTAGATTAGTCTCTTCCTTTGATTCGGCTAACGATATTTGGAGATGCCTAGCCTCCTTGTTTGAAGGTTCAAATGAGGATGTGCTAGCTACAACTTGGAAGAAGGAAGAGGAATGCTTGAATGACAACATGGAAGAAAGTGGTTCAAATGAAAAGTGCCTCATGGTCAATGACGAAGATGTATCTTCTACATCTTCCACCTCTAGTGATGATATTCAAGATAAGTTTGAATTGTTATTATGTGAGTATGAAAAACTCACCAATAAGTATAAGAAATTAAAGTCTTTTTCCTTGAATCTATCTAATGAGTTTGAAGAAATCATAAAGGAAAAAGAATCTCTTGAAAAAGAAATAGAACACATGAAATATTCCTATGATGAAAAGTTATCTATTTTTGTAGAAAATGAAAAGAAATTAAAAGATGAGATTCATGTGCTTCAATGTTCTAGTGCTAGAGATACACCTAGGTTTGCTTGTCATTATTGTTGCAAACTAGGCCACACTTCTAGCATTTGTCCTATAAGGAAGTCTCATCACACCCAGACTCATAAAGTTAAACAAATTTGGGTTAGGAAAATCGATAGGGTAGTTCATGAGAAATCTCATGTTGATAGGCCCAAGGCAACTTGGGTACCTAAATCTTGAACACCCTTATGACATAGTAGTTTAGGATGTGCTTTCAAGTTATATCCTCTTGATGTAGTTTAGGAACTATTTCTTGGCATATGTGTGCTTCTTGTTGTTATTTTATGCCATATGCCATGTATGCTTTCTTTGCACATTGATGACTCTTGGCATGCCTACATACTTGTTCTCATGCCTAGATGATTCTTGTATATCTTGTATTTTACTTGTTTGGGTTGGCATTGTCTTGATTGCATATTGGCATGATTATTGCCTTTGTGTAGTCTATGTCTATGCCATGCCATATTGCCTTAAGACTTGTTTGAACTTTATGTTAAACCTTAAACAAGTATATATGATCGTCTTGAGTTAGTCTAAGTGCTTAAATGGTCGTTTGTATCGCTATATGAAAATATAGCATATAGACTTATCTCTAGTTTTATGCTCATTTGATGACTTGCTTCTAAACTTGTCTTAGAGTTATCATAATATCCTTTTAAGAGTTTGAGCAAGTTTGTATATTGATTTTAAGATGATTTTGATGCTTGATTTGGCTATTACGTAGATGTATGAGAAGTTAGCATGTTAACTTGTTTTCAAGTGTCAAACATGTTGATTCTCCCTAAATTTGCTTCCAAATGATATCAAATCATATTATTCTTGATAACTATTGAATATGAGCATCTTTGAAATGTTATTATGATTAATCTTATGATTTAGTTTGGTTAGTTTTGAGCATGAATGAAAAACTGGCTACCTAGGTTGTTTGATGGAAGAAAACTCTATTTTCAAGTAGCCTAAAGTATTCTTGAAAAATTTCCATATGTATTGTCATAAAAATGAAATGTTTTTGAATGATTTTGATAGCTTATATAATGTATTATATTGGTTAAAAACAGTTTTTTATTTTAAGTTATATAAAGTCGTTCATAAACCATTCTTGCCAAATATTTAAAAAATTGCAGTCTGCAGCCTTTTTGCCTAACCGGTATGACACCGGTATGCAACCGGTATACCGGGCGGCATACCGGGTGGCATACCGGTCTGTACAAAATTTCGGGCAGAATGCTTTTAAGTCGATTTGCTCCTTCATTTTCCTTCACCCCTGCGATTTCTGGGCAAAGTTCTCTTGAACCTCTTCTTCTCCTTTCTTATTTTTTTTGCCAAATCCTCATCAATTCCCCAAAACTCTTGCTCTAGATATCAAAATCCTTCTAGTTTCATTCCCTCTACATCATACTTCAAAGGTTTGAAGATTCATCCGCTCAAAGTTCCCAATTTTCAGAAAATCCGAAAATCCAAACCCTAGGTCCTAAATTTCAAATTCTCAATAATGACTACCTATACCCGCAAGACCAAGAAGAGCAAGCACACCTAGGGATAATCTAGTCAAGCTCCTACGTATGACGTGTCTCGATTCCGCGATTTTGGCTCTTCTTCACAATGGGATTCGTTCTCCACAAAACCAATTATTACCGGGCACAAGGTAATTCCATCTCCTAAGTCTAGACGTCACTTGATTGATCTTATGGAT
>NMUG010003312.1:0-14932 GCA_002855965.1 Monotropa hypopitys
AAAACATGCGAGAAAACCCCTCAAAAGATAAGAAAGGCATATGGATTCTTAAAAAGAAATGCAGGCAAACACAGTTCGAAATGCTAGCAAACATAAGAATAAGGCATGACAACTACATTTAACGTGTGAGCAAGTTTTTTCGTCGCAAGTGAGACAACAACCCAAAATTCTATCCGGACCGAGTCTCGACTTCAATTCTTACTGTGTCATGCACTCAATAAATAAGACTCTTGAAACAAGGTTACATGATCTAACTCTCATATGTACGTGCAGAAGATATGTATAATAGAAATCAAAACATTCCACACATTGTGACACAAATATAACACTATATATAAGTGGATAATGATCTCATGACCAGAAATGCTAAGCACATGGAACTTTTCTCAACCAACATGCTACAAGTCATTGTTGCCCAGACGATCAAATAGGTCTTTACTCCAGTTATAATGTTAGGTAAGGGAAGTGTGTTGGGATAAGAGTATTACTTTTAATGCTTGAGAATAGGCTATATACATAAGTAGAGGGCAAACTAAAAGACGGGACCCTCGTCAACTAACTTGTTTCTCATTTTTCTTTTCTTTTCAACTACGTCATATTCCTTTTT
Organism: Monotropa hypopitys; assembly: GCA_002855965.1. Taxonomy (NCBI): domain Eukaryota; kingdom Viridiplantae; phylum Streptophyta; class Magnoliopsida; order Ericales; family Ericaceae; genus Monotropa; species Monotropa hypopitys. The sequence continues at coordinate 608 of NMUG010003312.1, forward strand.
TTTATTTTTCTCAACCTCCAATACATCTCAACAATTGGAAGAATAAATGTTTCTTCTTTTACAAGAGAATAGGTGACCTCCAACTTATTTGGTTTCTAATTTTTGGAATTTTCATGTAATGTTTCTAGGGGAAAGATTCATCAACAATAAGTACACACATAAACCACCTTATTTCTCCAAATACATCTTCTACATGATTTCACTCATTCTCAAGACATAATATGGAATTTAAGGCTCAACAAGAAAAGGACTCATGTAAAGGGCTCAAGTGGGCTAGCAATGGGTAAATATAAGAAGGAACGAATCAGCTCAAATATCAAAGATCACCTATAATTCTTTCCTAAGGCCAACAACAATCGTGCATGCCAACCTAAAAAATATTTCAGTAATAGTGAATTTGCAATGCTTAACAACAAGGATAAAGAGATCAACAACGAGTAAAATTTTTTCGTGACAACTAGAATTTATTTGACACCACTCCAAGGAAAGGTATGTCTCTAAGCTCACTTTGGCATAAGTGTCCACTAAACTAGTGTTCAAGACAATCAAGTTACGACTCACAAGTGACTTAAGCCTATTTTATATGTGAATTGCAAATAAGTTAAAAACTAGAAAACAAATTCTAGCAACATGCTAGCAAAATGACCTAAGATGCCACATATAAGTCCAATCAAGGCTCAACAAATTCCTACTCATGCCATATAGTTAAAACTCGCAAAATTCTAAAATCCATGCAAAAGCAATTCACTGTCTACACTAACTAACTAACGAGTCCATCATGTGAACAATTCAAGTTATAATTTTCTCTCTACCTCAAAAGGAAAAATAGAGAGAGGCGGCTATACTAGACCATCGATTCAAGTTTTTTGAAAATTTTCCGAGACTCTAAAATCGGACTAAGAAACAAAATAAACAAAAGATATGGTACAAACATGGTGAAAACATGTGTCACCCCAACTTAAAATGTGTAGTGTCCTCAATGCAAAAGACAATAAATAAAGAGAATAGAGCAATGTACCTCCGAGGTAGAATATCAACCACCATATACCTCGACCAAGAAAGAGGATTTTGCATCATTAAATTGATTCCTTATTGACAATACTTCCAAGGCTCAAAGCTACAAGGAAAGGACCCTGTAAAGACTAATATGTCAACCCCTACTACAAGATAAATAATTAGTCCCAAAATACTTGCTAATGGAAGCCAAGTGTGCAAGCATTGATTTTTAAAAATAGTAATGGGCGGCTACACCGGACCATCAAAAGGTCGTTCGAGCGCGATGAACACTAGAGCTATTTCAAACTTCAAGAATTTATTGTCTCCTAGATGTTATTGAAAATTTCATATTTAAGAAAATAAAAGGAAAGGAAAGCAAAAGAAAGAGAAATAAAACTTAAAGAAAAGAAGAAAAGAACTATATAAAAAAGATGAGGCAACAACCTCGATAGTGACCCCCCAAATTTGATGATTGCATTGATATGACATTGGTGGCCTAAACCTAAGGTGAACCACTTCACATCTTTTCGGAAAAAATTTGTAGACGACCAATCCATAAAAATAGATACTTGGAATATAAGGTGACTTGATGGCGCTTCGGGAATATACATCCAACCACCCTACCATTATGGATGAAATTGGCTTTCAAGTCATTACCACTATGGATAGAACATGGAAAATGACTCGTAAGGAGTCGGTCAATGTCAATAAAATCAATTTTTTCTAAGAAAACCACCTTTGGTGGTGGTGGTAGAGGCACACAAAACATGGTGGACACTTTGACAACGGGCATTGTAAACTCATCGCTATAGGTGGACTCTCCAAGATTATCAATGAAAATGAGTGCATCAAGTGCACTCTCTCAAAAGTCTCTTGGAGAATACTAGGCATGCAAAGCACTATATGCAAGATGTAATCAACAACCTCGTTTGTCATCCTTCTAAAATTAGCCTCTATCTCCTCGTCACTATCCTCATAATAAATATCGGAAGTATTTCTTTTGGGAAAAGTGGGAGGGATGTCAATTTCCCATTTGGGGAGCGACCCCTCACGGCTTGGTCTATTAAGATGGAATGAGAAATACCCACTTCTGGAAGCTCTAGAAAAGTGACCTCCCCTGAGGTAAGGCATGCCTCCTCCAAGGGGTCGGTGGGTGTGGCCAACTCACTAGGTGGGACATCAAAGTCCATAGGGCACGAGGTGCTTTGGGCCAAAATATTATTGCAACTTTGAAGGAATTGTTGCAAAGTGTCCTCTAAGGAATCCGGGTGCGGTGGTTGGTAATCAAACGAGTCCTTTGGGAAACAATGGTCCTCAAATCCCAAGAGTGGATCCGAATAATAAGACTCAAGAGGAGCCACCTCATCATAGCAGGGAGCCTCATATGTCACGCCACATCCCAGATAACTGTAAAACCAGCTATCATAGGATGACATGTGACAACAAACACACTAATACGCCATACTGAAATAAAAAACTGAAATAACTGCTGAACTGGAAATGAAATATAAGAGTACAACTGAAACCTCAAACTCAACACCTCACACACACATAGCTCACTCATCCACTACTCACACTGAATATGACACAGACTCAAATAAAAGAAAAACTCTCACTATACTACAACAAAAAGAAAAAACTCTCAAAATACAACAAAATATACCTGAACCAAATCTACAGAAAACTCCTCATCACCTATACATGCACATTTGTTGTTGCTGGACTGGTGGACTCTACACTGAACTGAATCAACGATCATCTGGAAAGGAAAGGGAGGGTCAGCTAGGAAAAGCTGGTGACTACTCAAATGAAAAACATAAGGTAGAGGGAGTAAAATAGCTATGGATCACCTTATATATTAAAATACTTGTTTATCCACACACACACACACACACACACATACACCACTATAACGCACACCTGAACACACATCACACCACACTTGTACACACACCACACCACACCTGTGAGCCATAATAGCCAAGGGACATTAAGCCCAATGACCACCCGTTTTTGTCAGATCTGAGACCCTGGAGACATCCTTGGATAGGCACAAGAAATGATCCAGGGGCCGCTACACCAGTTCTAGCGGTAAGGACAATACCACCTGTACATATAATACAACGTCTCATTTAACCGTGAGAACCCGGCTGCACACACCTTGTACATATGATCCATGGAACCACCCGTTCCATAGCAAGGCTATTTATGTTCATCAAAATCCTCCTTTTCAATTTTATGAAAACTCCTCATTTTAATTCTTTCAAAACATCTTACACCATTTGAAAAATCACCTTTCTCTCCGCCCTTGACTCCTTTTAATAAAACACTTTCTTTTAATAATTATTTTACCATTTATTCTCAAATCACCCACCCCAAACATTTCTCCAAAATCTGTGATTCCTAGATTTATCACTTTTCGTAAAAAAAACCTTTCAAAACACACATTTAATATATATATATAATAATAATGGCTCAAAATTATGAAATTCATAAATATTCAACTGACACCAAAGACCCGCTAAGCTGAAGATCCCTCCTAAAGAAACTGTTTGTCTTAACGCTGAACTGAAGATGATGACGCTCTCTTCTCATCTAACAATCACCCAGAAATGCAATTTTAAGAACAGAATCGTGATATAGAAATTTAACGAAATTAAATATCATTTTAAACGCTTATTTAAGCTTCCTAAATTAATTTATTATATTTTATTAATTGTCACCTTACCAGAATTTATTAATCATTCCCCTTCTAATTTAATATTTCCCTCCTATTTATATTTATTTCACTTAATAAACTCATAATAATTAGTTAAATAATTAATCCCCTCTTCAAAATAATTAAAACCCCTTTATTTCTATTTTTCACTTTTTATTTATTTTTTAACGTTTTCTCGATCATCTCTCGAGCCTCCAAAATTAACTAAAACGTTACCCTTAAATTAGTGAATCAATTCGTTTTCCTCTAACAGATAAAGTGATGCTTAATTGCAGATTTCGATTAATCTATTACTCCGATTCACGTAATTTTTTACATATAAACTCCTAATACAATTACCAACACAACTCCATAATTTGTTTTACAAAAATATTTGGTTTCACGATATTGTTTACTGTTTTATTTCGAAAATCCAAAAATGCGAATCTGCCAAACTAGGTTGTGTTTAATCATGAATTTCTCTCAAACGGTTCATCCAAACTTCGTGATTTTTTATACACAACTACTTAAGACACTTATCAACATAACTTCATAGTTTGTTTCAAAAAATAATTCGATTAACTGAGTGTTTTTTAGTTTTAAAGTAAACGAAAATCTGCCGTCGGGAACAGTCTATATTCGCCGGAAAAACATATGTATGAGGCCGGAAAACAGTGGCCGTTGGCCGAAAAAATATACGTATTGGCCGGGAAAACAGTCAATGTGGCCGAAAACATTCTCGAAACGAACATATACATATACACACATATATTACACGATATACATCTACGTATCGAATATATACAACGAAAATCACGTAACGGAAACCGTATACCTCCTCGTTGTCACCGTTCATCGTCGTCGACGTCGTCACCGTCTTCTCCGGCGTCTCTCTCTCTCTCTCTCTTGTTGCACTCTCTCAATCGTTCTCTCTCTCGTCTCTCTACTCTCTGCGAAAATGGTTTCCTTTGTTTTGTTCTTTCACAATTGGTTTGTGTTGAATTGATTTTTTTCTCTTATCTGAGCCCCTCCCTCCCTCCACGTTGGCAGCATATTTTCTAATTTTTTTACACGTAAATAGCATTGCATGCTTTTGTTTGATATGGATTTAAGAGAGTGTTCTTTTTTTGTTCCGTTATTGAAACAAGAGGTGGATGCATGCTCCTAGCCATACACGCCACGTTTTGTGTTTTAATTATTATTATTTTGATTTTATTTGGTTAAATTATCCTTTCCCTTTTAAATTTTAACCTTAATTTCGCGTATTTCCATATTCGTACCCTTTAAGTTAAATATTTTCTGTCGATTGAGCTCGTATTCACGAAATTTAAATATTTCTATTCACAACTTAAAATTTTAATTCTATTACGCATATATTTTTATAATAATCGATTTTCTTAATTAAAATTTTAATTATGTTCATTTCATAATTAATTATCCGAATAGTTATTTTGATCGTCATAACAATTTTAATTACTCTTAATTAAATTTAATTAATACAAATGATACATAATGAGATACGAGTCTCACATCATAGGTGTTACAACTTTGAAAAAATACTTGCAATGTATCCTCCAAGGTATTAGTCGACGGTGGTTCGCATGAATAAGGCTCCTCTTGAGACCATTGTCCCAGGTATTGTTCGGCTGGCTCCGGGTGATAGAATTGTTGTGGAGCCATTGCATCGTGGTAAGCGGAGGGTGGTGGTTCTTGTAAATACTCACATTCCCTATAAAAATAAGAGTGGTCATGTCACTCTTGGCGTGGATGTTCTGGGAATGGAGGATGTGCCTCCCCATACGAGGTTTGGTCCATGACTCCCTCTTGGTTTGTATAATGACACATGAGAAGCTCTTCTGGAGTCATGTCTTGGTAGCATGTGGGGGTGGAGGTCCTTGAATGGTCTCACATTCCCAATAAGAATTTGGATGATTATGCCACACTTGATAGGAATGTTCGGGGAATGGAGGATTCGAGGCCTCCCAAGCATGTTGGTCCAGGGCTTCGCAATGGTTTGAACGATTAAGCATGGGATTATCGCCGGAAGTCATAGTTGGTTAATGTATTTTTTGGTTTTATATAAACAAAAACAAGAGAACAAAATAAAGGGGATATATAAGGCAGAGAAAAATAAGACCTCTAAACTAGCAAAAACTTAATTCTAACTACAAGTCCCCGGCAACGGTGCCAAAATGTTTCAAGTGCCCCGCGCGTCGTCACCTCAGGGGGTTGCGGATGCATTTAGAAATTTATAAACAAGGAATAACACTTAGTAAAGTGACAAGTTCGAGGTTAAATCCCAGGGAATTGAAGGAGTCGAGGGAATTTTTCTTGGTAGAGAGGGTTTGATTTGCGATAGAGGCAGAAGTACGTGACCTTTGAATTTGTTTGATTTAAACTAGGAAACTAAAACATAAAGCAAAATGAAACTAAACTAAATTAACTAAGAGGAATGATCTAAAGATTTCTAACACCTAATCTATGATATGATAGACTTCTCTATGACAACACGAGTGAGGGATCACAGCCTAGGACCTCATACGGAATGTTTGGCATTAAAGCATACGTCATGGGTCAATAAATAATACGGGAGCTAGAATTCAGTTCTCTTAGACATTTCATCGAACACCTAGGGTTACATAGCTACAAGCATGAGCCGTTCCAAGGTTGGTTATATACGACCCATCAAGGAGGTTAACAACCCTCGATTTAGACCTAAATTGATGAACCACATACTCCTAACTCCTACGCAACCTTAAAATCTCAATTATCTAAGGATTAAGTGGTTTCTAAGGAAGTTAGTTCATTGAGGTATTTTGTCGAACACCTAGCGAAACATCACACCAAGCATAGGTTGTGTCAAAGTTCTTTGTCTAAAATCCATCAAGATAATTAACACCACTAGATTAAAACCCTAAGACATGAACTAAGACACCCACAACCATAACATACAAGCAAAAAATGAAAAAAAATCATCACAATCCTAGGTCTAGGGGTGTTACTCACCCCATGACCAAACCTGTGAGGCTAGCCCTCCATTACACCTAAACTAATACTAGAAATGCAAGAAAATATAAGGAAAACATGGCATGGAAAATGAAATACGAAATTACATAAACACAACAGATAAAATAGATTACATCAATAGAGAGACAAGAAGAAGTCACTTACAACATTAAAGGAGAGCAAAACCTCTCAATCCCCATAGATGAACATCCAAATGAAAAGAGACGAAAAAAAGAGTAGAGAGAGAAGCTCTCACCCCTTAAAACCCTAGCCTAAAATATAATATGAATGAAAAACTGTATAAAATGTATACAACAAGAGTTTATGTAGTCCCCCCCCCCCACCTAGAATTACCAAAATGCCCTTAATGGGGCTGAAAATGCAGGAAAATACACAGAGGGACCGGTCTCCAGCGGCTCGGGAGACCGGTACCCTTTACAATTGTTTGGCCACTGATCAAGGAGGGACCGGTCCCCCACTGTATGGGAGACCGGTACCCTTGCTCTGGTGAAGCTTCTGATATATTAGAGACTGGTCCCCAACGGTTTGGGAGACCGCTACCCCTTCTTCAAATGGGCATTTTGTTGGTTTTCTTCACTTTGGCTCTTCTTCTGTGCTTCAAAATGGACTCCTCGTCTCTCGGGAAATCCCGGGGGCTTCCAGACTCGTCCAGGGATACTAATTAACCTGAAAAACATGCAAAGATTAGAAAACAAGATTAACACAAATATGAATTAAACATAAATGAATAAACAAATAATTATAACAAAAGAGGAAGAAATAGACACACTAAATATACAAAATTGTGTGTCTATCATTGGCGATCTCTATATTTTGGAGCACTTACATGTCCCTCTAGAGTCTTATTTCACTTTTGTGTCATCCTTCCATTTAGATAATAAATCATGTCCTTTTTATCTTTGGCATTCTAGACTAAGACACTTGTCTAGTGAACGCTTAAAATGTTTGGTTCAGTCAGGTCATATGGGAAATGTTTCTGTTAATGATGTTTCTGAATGCAGTGGTTACAAGTTTGCTAAAATGTCTGCACTACCATTTCCTAAAAACACTTTTATTTCTACTAACCCCTTTCAACTTGTTCATACTGATTTATGGGGTCCTTCCCCGGTTGTTAGTAAAGGTGGTTTGTTTATTCTATCTCATTTGTAGACGACTTCAGTCGATATACATAGGTGTACTTAATGACACACAAATATGTTTCATTCATATTTATCAAAATTTTCATACCATGATTCAAACCCAATTTCCTGCATCTATTAAAATTCTTCGGTCTGATTTGGGTGGGGAATACTCTCTCTGAGTTCAGTGCCTTTTTAGATAACAATGTGACTATCCATCAGTCTTCTTGTACTAACACTCCAATACAAAATGGTAGAATAGAAAGAAAGCATTGTCATCTTCTTAATATTGCTTAGTCTTTACTATTATCATCTTTTGTTCCCTCTATTTTTTGGAGAGAAGTTGTTCTCACTGCAGTCTATCTTCTGAATCGGATGCACACCCCTCTTCTCTCAGGTAATTCTCCTTCTCTGTGGCTCTATGGTCAGGTACCCAGCTAATCTCTCCTCAGTGTTTGGTTCCACCTATTTTGTCCTTCTTCTCAAGAAAGATCGCACTAAGCTCATTGCCCGTTGTATCTTAGGAAGTTTCTTAGGATATAGCCTCCATCAAAAAGGTTGTTGGAGCTATGATCCTGTGACCAAAAAGCTCCATGTCTCTCGCCATGTTGTTTTCTTAGAGCATCTCCTATATTTTACTCTTCATCCCGCAACAACTCCTGTCACCAAAGCGGATTTAATTTATATTGACAAGTTCCCTATGGATGTGCATATTGATGAATATATCTCTACTCTTGAAGCATTTGATGTTTCTGCAACTCCTCTCCACCGTCCTCGAATCACTCACGTCTCCACCCGTCGTCCAGCCTCTACTCCTGCTCCCCAATCTAGATTCGAAGATCCCGATCCACCAGCCTACTGATATCCTGTTTGTGAAAATCGGAAACCGTCGGTAAGATATCGCTTTAGTAATACATGTTTCTCATCCTCTTACCAATGCTTTCTTTCTCGGATTCACGCATATTTTAAGTTTGGGTCCTATAAAGAAGTTTGTACATATCCCAATTGGGTGGATGCCATGGAAGCTGAACTCACTGCTCTTGCTCAGAATCATACTTGGAAATTGATCCCAATGCCGGATGATAGGAATCTTATTGGATGGAAATGGGTCTACAAAGTCAAGACTCATTCTGATGGTTCTTTGGAGCGATATAAAGCCCGTTTAGTTGCTAAAGTTTTTTCTCAAGAATATGGGGTTGATTATGAGGAAACTTTTTCAATCCTTGCCAAAATGACCATTATTCGCACCTTGATATCGATTGCTGATGCGCAACATTGGTCTCTTTCTCACTTGGATGTCAAGAATACTTTCCTTAATGGATATCTGTTTGAAGAGAAATGTGGTCTCCTCCTAGTTTCCCTCACCCCTCTGGTATTGTTTGCCATTTGCGTCGTGCTCTTTATGGCTTGAAACAGTCACCTCGCGCTTGGTATGCACGCTTTCAGGATGTGATTCTTCATATTAGATTCCAGACCAGTATGCATGATTCTGTATTCTTTCTCCATCACACCTCTCATTGTTTGGTTCTTCTCTTGTTGTGCGTTATGATATGATCATCACTGTCTCTGATTCTGATGCTATTAATGACGTGAAGCGTCATCTCTTTCAGGAGTTTAACATGAAAGACTTAGGTCCTCTTCGCTATTTTTTTGGTATTGAAGTAGCTACTTCTCCACAAAGGCATGTTCTCGGACCGTCCAAGTATGCTACTGAGATCCTTCATCGTGTTTGTCTCAATGACACAAAGATTGTTGATATTTCTCTTGAGCTTCATGCCAAGTTTTTTGCTTTTGATAAGGTTTCTCTTGACGATCCCACCGAATACTGTGAATTTGTAGGTTGCTTAGTTTACCTTACTGTTACTCGACCAAATATTGTATATGTTATTCACATCATTAGCCAGTTTGTCTCTGCTCCTCAAACTACTCATTGGGCGGCACTTTGATATATTCTCTGTTATTTTTGTGGTACTCTCTATCAGTATCTTCTTCTCTTTTCTACATCGAGTTTAACTCTTCATACTTATGCTGATGTTGATTGGGATGAGGATGTTAGTGATTGCAAATCTACCTCCAATCTTCATGTTTTTTGGGTGACTCTTATCTCGTTGAGAAGCAAAACGTAAACTATGGTTGCTCGCTCCACTACTGAAGTTGAATATCGTGCTATGACTCATGATACATCTGTAATTGTGTGATTGCACTGACTTATCTCCGATATATGTGTCTTTGTTACTTCACCGACACCACTTTATTGCGACAACCAGTGTCATGCAGACAATCCACAACTCGGTCTTTCATGAGCGTACCAAACACATTAAGATTAATAGTCACTTCATTCGCTACCATCTTCAGTCTGACACCATTGTTTTACCCTTCATCTCTTCTATACTATAGTTGAGCAACTTCTTCACAAAGACCCATACTGTTGCTTGTTTTCGCTCTCCTTGGCAAACTCTCGGTGCTCTCTGCTTTCACATTCTGAGTTTGATTGGTGTGTGTGTGTGTGTGAAAGTGTATCTTGTGTATCTTTGTATTTTAGGAATATATGATCACATCATAATCATATATTCTGCATCCTTTAATTTAGGCATTGATATAGTGATTTGCATTGTAATATTTTCCTTATTTGTCTCTAAAGTTTTCAGTAGGTAATTATCAGTGATCAAGAAGATTAGGAGTTCTTGAACCGGAAGAAATCTTTTTTATCAGAACGCAGTAACAACGTGTGAAAGTTCCACCTAATTTGCTGGTTGGTTTACAGTGGACAAAATTTTAGGAGTAAAATATAATCTTGACCATTGGCTTAAAGAAAACCCCTTCCAAACCATTGAGAATTAGTAGCATTTCCAGAGTTGAGAGAAAATCAATCCCAACCAATGGTTTATATCATACATAGAGTTTCGTCTAGATTTCATAAAAAAGACAGTGGGTCTGTTTCCCTTACTGCTTACCTGCTTACAGTTTGTTAGTAGAAGCATTTGCTTATTGAATAGGTTTCATTTACTTGGAAGAGAAAGGAAAGAAGATGGTACCATGAAATTCACTCCTTACATACCCTTTTGGAGTTTTGTTCATTTCTCATTTGTTTTTTAGGAGTGGAAACACTATGATGAAACTACCATGTGATTTCCATATCAATACAGAAAGCACACCACAGAAACAAATCAAGCAATGACAAATCAATCTACAATTTTGGAAATGTATACAATGATTTAAAAATACGTTTGACCATAATGAATGTCATGCAAGAGTTTGTTGTTTGCTTGAAGATCCTCTTGGAAAATAATCTTTAAGTATGAATGACATTACCAACTGCTGCTTGTTTTACAACAACAAAAAAAACTTTGATGGAGGTAACTAGGAAATACAAGGATCAAGACCTACCTCAAATTGCTGATCTTCAGCTCCCTTCACATGAAAGTTTAGCAGAAACAAGAATAGGCCAAGTGATTCCTCTTTGAGACATAGGGCGATAGGAATTTTGATGCAGAGGCAGAACCTGGAACATTTGCAGGAACAAGGATCCGAGTTCTACCGGAAGCAATTCTCTTCCCGGCTACATTGGCATAGAACAGACCTGAGATGGCTGGTACGAAGACATCACTCTGACTACAAATGTAGTAGTCGATAACCTTCTCGAATTCTGTACTTTCAGAGTTTAGGTATTTTTCCTTTTTATCCTCCGGCATAATGCCTTCCTATAACAGTGTCAAACAGAAGGAGGATCAAAAGCCAAGGTTTGAGGCAAATATCAGAATTCAAAAGTATGGAAGGAGTTTCCAGCTTTCCCTCCACAATTCAAATCCAAAAATAGCACAAAGGAAGATTAAGCATTGTAAATTTTAAAAAAAAAGTTAATGAACATTCTAAGAGCTGATTTAGAAAGAAGACCTTCACGATACTAAGCTTACTCAGAGCGATGATTAGCATGGTGGGAAAATAAAGGAAGAAACCATTACCTTTGTGTAAGTTTTAGGGAAGAAATCCTTGAGAACATCAAGACTGCTATCCCACCTTGATTGAGTCAAGTAAATAGTGGTGTCCTTGTTGAAACCAATCTTCTTCAAAAATAAAGCAATCTCCTCTGGACTGTAACAGCTTTTAGCACTTCCTTGGCAGCCTTTTTTCTCCAACATCTCAACCCTCAAGTCCACGGCTATGAACTGACCATCTGACTTCCGACTTAAAGTTCTTAGACGCTCAATTATCGAGTCAACCACTTCCTGAACCTCTGGTTGTAGCTCTAGAGTTCCAAACATTGCCAAACATGATGCAAAATTAATATTATTGTTTTCCTCAGTCTTTCTCATATTGACCGATGGGAAGTACGTTGCCAGCCTTATGTTACTTTTTGTTCTAAAAATTGGGCTAATTTGTTCAGCAATGTCATTTTCAGTAACTCGGTTAGGGACTCGCACAACTGCTAAGTTCCGGGCCTTTATATCAGGAGGCTGATATTTAGCAACTCTGACCACCCCATCCAGGCTTTTCACAAACTTCTCAACGTCATAAATGTCTCCAAAGTCCCTGTAGGATTTTAGCAAGTCATTAACACGTGTTACATTACTTAATCATCTCTTTTTTATAATAAATTGCTTAATCATATCTAGTAAGTAATCAAAATTAACCCGTGGAATTGATAACAATTCAAAGCTGTAATAAAGATTTGGTTTTGGTTTCATTTTCCATTATTTCCTATTGCATTTATTACCTTATTTGTTATTTCCTTTATTGTTTTGTTTTCTTTCTTAATAATAAACTCTAGTCGTCTTCTACTCTTTGCAATTCTATCATGCTATCAGAGCATTGTGTCATGGAAGGATTGACCATCTCATTTAATTTTCTGTTTGTCCATACAATTTTTTTCGATCCGAACGTACGATTGGTTCAGTCTGACCTAATTCGTATTGACCCGTCTCTGATGATGTCACTTCTATTCCGAACTCTACTGTTACTTCTCTAATAATCCAAACCCATCTCTTGTGTAGCCTTTTTCTTTTCATTTCTCTCGCAGGTCTCGAACAACTAATCCAATGCCTCCTTCTACAGATGAGTCTTCCCCTCCTAAGACCACCCAAGAAGCTCATGTGCTTGTGGATCCTGCTCCTGCTCCTTCCACCAAGCGTCTACGTAAGTCCACTCACTTACCTGCTTTTGACTATTGTTGTTATTCTAATTCCTTTACTTCCATCTTGTCGTCTATTCACACTCTTTGTGAGTCTCAGTTCTATATAGAGGCAACTTGTGATCCTCTATGGCAGCAGGCCATGAATGAGGAAGTGTCTGCTCTCCATTGCACCGATACTTGGGATTTGGTGCCGCTTCTATCTGGTAAAAGCACTATTGGTTGTCGTTGGGTTTACAAGATTAAAATCACATCTGATGGTTCAATTGAGCACTATAAAGCTATATTGGTTGCTAAAGGTTTTGCTCATGGATTATGAGGAGACCTTCACCCCTGTTGCCAAGATGACAACTATACGTGCTCTCGTTGCATTGGCTTCTGTTCACCATTGGTATATTTCTTAGATGGATGTTAAAAATGCTTTTTTGAATGGCGATCTCAAATAAAAAGTGTATATGGTCCTGCCTCCCGGTGTTTCTTACTCTTCTGGCCAGGTTTGCAAATTCAAAAAAGGCATTATATGGTCTCAAACAGATCCCTCGAGCACGGTTTGAAAAGTTCTCTACGGTGGTTACTTCTATTGGTTTCTCTGCTAGTCATCATGATTCAGCTTTGTTTATTAAGTCTACTCCTGCTTGCCATATTATCTTTTCCTGTATGTCGATGATATAATTATTATAGGTGATGATATTGATGGGATTGCTAGTTTAAAGAAAGAATTGACCCATCAATTTGATATGAAGGATTTGGACTCTCCTTTATTTCTTGGGTATCGATGTTGCTTTTCTTCTAAAGGTTATTTGTTGTCCCAGTGCGCTTGTCTCTCTAATACATGAAGGGTTGATATTCCTCTTGAGCTTAATGCTCACTATGCTCCCACCGATGACACTCCTTTGCCCGATGTTACATTGTATCGAACTATTGTTGGGAGTCTTGTCTATCTCACTATCACTCGCCCTGACATTGCCTATGTGGTCCATATTGTTAGTCACTTCATTACCTCCCCCACCACCATTCATTGGGCTGCTATTCTGCATATTCTAAGGTAATTGTGGGGGTACTATTTGTCAGTCTTTTTTTTCCTTCAACCTCTTATTTGAAGCTGTGTGCTTATTCTGATGTTGATTGGGTCGGTGACCCGACTGATTGTAAATCTACTATAGGCTTTTGCATTTTCTTGGGTAATTTTCTTATTTCTTGGAAGAGCAAAAAACAACTAGTTGTCTGCCAATCTTCCACTGAAGCTGAGTACCGTGTTATGGCTTCTACCACCAATGAGATTGTTTTGTTACGTTGGTTGTTAGTAGATATGTGTGTTTATTTTTCTGCCCCCACTCCGCTTTACTGTGATAATAAAA
>NMUG010003313.1:0-14930 GCA_002855965.1 Monotropa hypopitys
CGCCATTTTCTCAATCTTGGGATACCTTATTTCTACCCCTCTCAGGGCTTTGCTCGTGTAGTATACGGGATGCTGGACCCCCTCTTCTTCTCGGATCAGCACCGAGCTAACGGCATGAGAAGAGACCGCAATATATAGGAAAAGTTCCTCCCCATCTTTCGCTGGGCTCAGTAGGGGAAGATTGCGGAGATAATGCTTGAGTTGCACGAATGCCTGTTCATTTTCCTTTGTCCACTCGAAAGACTTTTTCAAAATTTTAAAGAAGGGATTACACTTGTAGCCCTTGAGACGAAATGGTTGAGAGTTGTACGCATCCTATCAATATTTGGATCTCCTTGACTGTAGTTGGTGGCTTCATCTCCATTACTGCTGTAATCTTCTCGGGATTGGCTTCTATTCCTCTGTGTGAAACCATGAAGCCTAGAAACTTTCCCGATGCAACCCCAAATGCGCATTTGGCCGGATTCAACTTCATTCGATATTTCCTCAGCACCTGGAATGCTTTGTCCAGGTCTTGCACATGATCACTTCGCCTCCTGCTTTTGACTAGCATGTCATCCACGTAGACCTCAATGCTCACGCCTATCAAGTCTCTGAACATTTTGTTAACAAGCCTCTGATAGGTCGCACCTGCATTCTTCAGCCCAAAAGGCATTACTTTGTAACAGTGGAGGCCCCCATCAGTTACAAAAGAGGTTTTCTCTTCATTATCTTCTTCCATTTTGATCTCATTGTAACCTGAGAAGGCATCCATGAAGATCAGCAACTCATAACCTGACGTAGAGTCCACCAGCTGATCAATTCTCGGTAAAGGGAAGCTGTCCTTAGGACAAGATTTATTTAAATCCTTGTAATCCATGCACATTCTCCACTGACCGGACTGCTTTTCACCATAACCACACTGGAGATCCAACTTGTGTATTGGGCTTCCCGGATTGATTTCGCTTGCAGTAGTTTAGCCATCTCCTGAGCGGATGTTTGGTTTCTCTCGGGTGCAAACACCATCTTCCTTTGCTTGACTGGACGATGCTCAGGGTTGACGTTCAAGCGATGTGTTGTTATTCTGGTATCAATGCCTAGGATGTCTTCATGGCTCCAGGCGAAGATATCCTTGCTCTTTCTCAGATGCTCGATCAGTCTGACCTTTTCCTCTATGGTCAGTCCAGTACCAAGTTGGACCGTCTGGTCGGGATGACCTGGCCATATTGCCAAGGAGACCAACTGCTCGACCGGTTCGCCCTGCACAAGCCTTTGTTCGTCTCTCACGTCCACCTCTTCCAATACCATGGCTTCATAGCGGTGTTTGACCGAGAAGTTATAACATTCCCGCACTGTCTTCTTATCTCCTTTCATTTCTCCTACTCCACCCGGGGTTGGTAACTTCACCTTCAAGTGGAACATCGAAATAACAGCTTTAACTTTTTTAAGGAGTACCCTGCCCACTATAGCATTGTAGGCCAAAGGGGCGTCCACCACCAGGAAATCAATCATCTGCGTGACCTGCTTCCCTTCTTCTCCCAGGGTCATGGGCAAAGCTATCTGGCCCTTTGGATACACTGTGTCCCCAGTGAATCCTACCAGCAGCGACATCATCGGCCGCAAATGATCTCTTCCCAACCGGAGCTGATCAAATGCATGAAGGAAGAGGATGTCAGCTGAGCTTTATCTCTGGACCTTTTGTTGGTATTAGGTTTTAGTCGAGCTGGCCACCTCAGATCAGGATCATCACTGAGGTCATCCATGATGTGCTTGGCAGAGGCTATAAGGGGGGTATAATTTCTGTGCCTTTCAGGTGGCCCGCCAATCCTTCGATGGGGACTTCTTCTCGTAGATCCCCTCCTTGGCGAACTCCTTCGATCAGTCCTCTTGCCCTTCTGTTCATAGAAGGACCCTTTCGAAGGGTCTTTCTGTCTTTTCTCTATCTGATTTTGCTGGACCGAGACCTGACCCTGGGGCGCATCATCTCGACTTTTTCTCGCATTCAGAGCGTCCTCCGCATTAATGTGTTTCTGAGCTCTCATCAATAGCTTGGCCATGTTGTATGGGGGATCTTGCGTCAAATTGAAAAGTAAAGTTCCTGACCACAGACCTGCTATATAAGCCGCCATCGCCATCTTATCATCTGCGCTCTCTATCTGCATAGCTTCCTGTGTGAACCGAGAGGTATAGTCCCGCACGGATTCTCCTTTCTTCTGGCGCACCGTAAGCAGATGAGTATCAGGCTTGCGATAACGCTGCCCTGTGATGAAGTAGCTCACGAATTTCTGACTCAGTTCTTTGAAGCTGTCCACACTCCCCGGCTTGAGTTTGTTGAACCACATGCGGGCACTCCCCTTCAGGGTGACCGGAAAGGCCCTGCACATGACTTCGTATGGGACCGCCTGGAGTGTCATGAGGTTTTTGTAGGTCTCTAGATGGTCCAACAGGTCAGAGATGCCGTTAAAAGATTCCAACGTGGGCATCTTGAACTTAGGAAGCAAGGGGGCGTTCAAGACGTTGACAGAGAAAGGGGAATCGGTGTTCTGCACAGCTCTTCAACAGTCGCTGGGGCCTTCGCCTGGATTCGTTTATGAATCCCATCAATCTGGGCCTTAATGGAAGCCAAGTGATCCTCGTCTGGTCGCTCCAATGGTGGCTTGGCTCCTCGCCTGGTTGAGCCGCTAGCTTGGGGGTCCATCACATTCTGGGACTGATTCTCATTCCTTCTCTCTTCGCTGTCTTCAATCCTCTCCTGGTTCTCCTCTTGCTCCTGGGGGCCTGAGGCGGTGGTTGGTTTTGCTGGGCCCTCAACAGTTGATTTTCCTGACGGGATTCTTTCAGGTTCTTCGTGAGCAACTCGATCTAGCGTTGCATGGCCAGAAACATCTCTGGGGTTATCTCTAGGGGGGTTCTGATGTGCACCCAATCGTGTATTAGCCATTTGGAAACTTATCACCAATGAAAAACACAAGTTGTTCCCACAGACGATGCCAACTGATGAGTCAGTTCCCAACACAGCTCGCTGTACTCGGGATGTCTCGCGATCGGGCCTCCGGATTACTGCAACCTGCAATGGGGGAATGGTTCAGAAGTCCTTAGAAAGGGGGAATGCCTATGAACCGCCTCCGACGATCAAGTTAGCGATTGCTCTGAGAAGGGAGAAAGAGAATTGACGAAGGGTGAGAGAGAGAATGAATGCATATCTTTATTTTTTACCAACTCTTCTTTATATATCTAACAATTGAGATTTCGGGAATCCTAGCCGCCACGCCCGATAATCATGAGAGCGTCCGGATGGTTTCCTTATCTTCCTCAACCGAAAATGGCAGTTTCCATATTAGAGTCAATATGCCCCGCCTTTCTCGGCGATCATCCTGTGATCACGGCCACGTATCCTTTGACGGGGTCTTGTGTAAACATTCTCCCCAATGTTCATGTAGACGACCATTGTGAAGTTCTTCTCGTTCGGATATTCTGCCCATCTCGGTTCAGTTATGACCGAGCCTATACGCATAGACCATATTTGAGCAGGCATCGGGCTGATCTCTGTGTGTTGCTCCGAGCTGAGGTCTCGGCCCATTTCCCTTATCACGTGGCAAGTGACATTTACCGTTTTTAAAATCTAATATAAAAAATACCTTGGTGTGAATCCCATATTTTTTAATATATATTTTTATACACATTTTTATACATATTTTCATACATACATTTTTTACACATTTCATACACATTCATCATGAGTGTCGAAAGCACGAATCAGTGCCAAAAGCACGAATCAGTGCCGAAGACATTACTAACATCCGAAGTTTCATTGTACCCTTGAGTATTGTGTTGCGTTTTTTATTCTGTCATTATGTGTCATCAGCTCGGGTTATACCAAAAATACGAATCGAGTGTCGTCACTCATCGTGAGTGCCGAATGTACGAATTAGTGCCGAAGGCACTATTAACACCCGAAATTTCATCATATCCTTAGGTATTGTATTGCGCTTTCTATTCTGTCGTCACGTGCCATCGACACGGGCTATCACTAGTTTATTATACAAAACGCAAGTGTCATGAGCCTAACACATTTTGTTTTTACATTTTGACCATTGGATAGTTTTGTAGTTTGATCTAACGGTCCAAAATTGTTTTTACCTAACAATTAAGTTCATGACTTGGAAATTAACCATTTATATTTTGGAGGCTTGCACGAATAGACTTTGATAATGATGAATCAGACAGCTCATCTCTTCTAGGGATTGCCTAGAACAGATGATCAACTCCACTCCTTGAACTGCTTCTACCTGCAATGCAAAGATTCAGAGACACAAGGTGGGGGTTGTGCTTCTGAACCGCCTCCGACGATCAAGTAAGTATCGGCTAGATGAGAGGAAATTTATGAAAATATTAGAGAACAGTGAATGCATACTTTCACTATTTATCGTTGTTATCCTTATATACATGTAGTCTGAATCCTGTAACCCTGGTCGCCAGCTCCGAGGATCAAGGGAGTGTCTCCCTATTTCCTTGTATATTATCCGCAGAAGTGGAAGTTTCCTTATCCTCTTGGATCCGTTCCTCCATTCACGGCTAACATCGCGGGAGTTCAGTTACATACCCTTTGATGGAGTCTTACTCGTCAGTCCTCCTCATTGTACTTATAAGACCGTTATACGATCTCTTCCCATCCATGGTTCTGCGCGGCTGAGCCTGTGCTCGATCCGACCTGGTCGCTACCGAGATGCTACTTGGGGGTCGGATCCAAGCTGACTTGTTATAGTATTTCCCTCACCAGCTGCTCCCCTATTTTGGGGCTTCTGGTCGACTCAGGAGGCCAGGAACAATTAAGTATTATTGAATGACGGTTAACCTTCCTCGTTGTGTGTGCACATTAAATGTTTGGCGCCACGTGTCGCTCATCTCAGCTTCAATGTGACTCCCCAAAACTCTCTTTTGATCTCGACCATCTGGCTTCTTCGGTTTCCCAGATGGGGAATTTGAACTGATTGAAATTCCTCTTTCATATTCTCGTTTGCATCATTTGTTGAGTTCCTTCTCCTGTTCTTCCCCCCATTCTTAAGTGTTAAACTCGATTTCTAAGGCTTAGGATTTCACAAGTCCTTTTTTAGGTACACCATATTCCTCACCTCTTTCACCTGTCTCGTCTCATTCCTCCCGACATTGGACCCTATAGTTATCAATGGCAAGTTCTAGTAGAAGGGTTGTCTCCCCTCCTTTGGTTGAAGATGTTGAGACATATGTAGATGTTGCCCCTCTTATAGGACGAGAAGACACGAGGTTGCTGGCTTCAAGGGAAGAGCCTATAGCGGCTCGTCCTATCAGGAATTCTTGGCCCGAAGATGAATTCGCGTCCTGGAATTACGAATCCTCCATTTCGGCTTCTGATTTGGAGTTGATTAGGGACAAATACGACATCCCTAAGCACTTGTTACTTCGCGTCCCTTGACAAGGTGAGAGGCTTACTCAAGTGCCCCTGATGAGGCTTGTGTCTATCTGGGGGCTTTGGAGGGGGGATTACGGATCCCCATACCTCCCGTAGCTAGGGAAATTCTAGCACACTTCTGGTTGGTGCCTGGACAATTGACCCCCAACACTTGGAGGACTTTGGTCGGGTGTGCCGTTCTGTGGAGTGCCTCGTCTGGCGGAAAATCCTTGTTATCTCTGAGGGTTTTTGTCTGCCTTTTCAATCTAAAAGAGAGTCACATGGCTCGTGGATGGTGGTACTTTTCAAAGCGAGACAAGGGAGAAGATTTAATCAAGGATCTCCCCTTTGTCAAACAAGTCCTGGGAGGACAAATTCTTCTTTGTCGGAGGTCTAGATTGGGTATTCTACTCCTGGGAAGAGAAGTAGAGCTTTCCTATTTATGGTCAATGGGGCTTCCCTTCTATTGAGAGTGAGCCTTCAATCCTTCTGAGTTATTCCGTATCGGAATGTGCTCTTACTGAATAGTATTCTAATTCCTTTCTTCTTTTTTACTCTCCCTGTTTCAGGTCGGGAACACGTGACTGTATCGGAGAAGAGAAAAGAGGAAATATCGAGAGCCCGAGGTCATTCCGTTCACAAATATTCTCTTCTAGTTTCTTCAGAATCCCTAGCCATACATCTCTTGGGCCCTGAAGTTGGAAATAAGGCCATTGCCCTTGAAATAGGTAAAGTTACTTTGCGGCAACATTTGTTCTATTTGTGCGGAGTCCTGACCTGCTTGTCTTGATTTTTGCAGAAATGTCAAAGCAACAACAGAAGGTCACCCCGGTGCTCTCCAAGCGTCCTATGAAGAGAAGGAGAACTGAGGATGAGGAGGCAGATGTTGCTGTGCTCATGGGTATCCCAGCTCCTAAAAAAGGGATAGTCATAAGGGAGAGGGGATATCCTCCTGAGGGAAAGGCTCTAATTTCTGAAGTTGTTCTTGACAAAGCTATGGGGAAGACACCCATGGTTGAATCGTCTCCCCTTCGACTCCTGCCATCGTTGTCCCCCGTCTCAGGTTGATACTGAAAGAGGGGTTCCATTATGTAAACATGACGACGGCATTTCAGGGCTTATTAACTCAGAAGTAACTGTGAAGAGGATGAGGCATTTTGTCCAACCTGCTGATATCAAGGTTATGTCTGCGACAAACCCCACGGATCTTTATAAGGAAGGCCTATTCGAACTTGGGAAGGTATGAGACTACTGATCCTTTTCCCTGACTTTCGTGGTCATGTTCTTTCTTGTGTCTTCATAGCGTATCTCCCTTGTGCAAGCTATAATATGGATGGAATTCTTGGGCAAGCAAGTGACAGTGCTTTCCAATGAGTAGGGAGCCTAACGACTGACAATGTCACTCTGAGCAGGGAGCTTTTTCAAATTCAATTCTCCAAGGAGTCATCAGATGCCCTCATAAATGAAATAACTGTTACTCGAGACACTGCCATTACAAATCTTGCCTCTGCCAATCAGGAGCTGGAGAAGGCTAAAGACAAGCTGAGGCAGAATAAGGAGCTTGTTGAGAAGTCCAAGGCTGAGGCCAAGGATTGGGAAGACAAGTTTTTATCTCTCGAAGCCCAACAAGCAGAGATCCTTGAGACTTCCCGGGGGAAAATTATCAAAGAGTATCTGGCGTGTGAGATGTTTAAAAAGATCAAGGATGACCTGAAGATGGAAATAGCTACATCAATGGTTAAATCAGATAATTTCAGGCATAGGACTCATCATTACTTTAGTGAAGGGATCGAAATGTTCAGAGAAGCTTTCTCTACCTATTACCCCGACCTTGACTTTTCCGTTTTCACTCGATACCCGAGGAAATGGGGATAACAATTGACATACCTATTATACAAGACGGGACTCTGGATGATCTTGTTGTTGTAGAGGTTGAGGATGGTGTTGAGAAGGCATCGGCTTTAGCCGAGGAATCTCAAGTTCATGCCGACAAGGCTATTGATGCCGCTGTAGCCATTAAGGGTGTTGGTGCCCAGGAAAATGCTGAGGCTTCTGTTATTGACTTTGTAGTAGTTGAAGCAAAAACTGTTTGACGTTCGTTTATGAAAGGATTTGTAATAAAAAAACTCATCTGCAATGACTTCCTTTATTTCAATGTACTTTTATTGTCATTCTCTTATCATTGCTTTTGGATATTTTGTACTCCACTTATCTTTTATACTCCTTTCTCCCCCAAGTGATGAGCTTAGGTAGACTGAGCTCCTCACTTGCATGATTCTTTTTTGTCGTTTGCATTTTGTTTGTTGCTTTTGCCCTCTAATACTTCATCGGGCTGAGCAGTCTTGCTGCTTTGTCAAGGTGACATGGCACCATGTCCCATAGGACTATCGATTCGAGCAGTCTTTGCTGCTTTGTCCAGATGCCGTAGCACCATGTCATGTAGGACTGTCGATCCGAGCAGTATTGCTGCTTTGTCGAGATGCCGTAGCACCATGTCATGTAGGACTGTCGATCCGAGCAGTCTTGTTGCTTTGTCGAGATGTCATAGCATCATGCCCCGTAGGACTGTCGATCTGAGCTTTCTTGTTGCTTTGTCGAGATGCTATAGCATCATGTCCTGTAGGACTGTCGTCTTGTTGCTTTGTCGAGATGTCGTATCACCATGTCCCATAGGACTGTCGATCAAAGCAGTCTTGCTGCTTTGTCGGGATGTCGTAGCATTATGCCCCGTAGGATTGTCGATCCAAGCAGTCTTGCTGCTTTGTCGAGATGCCGTAGCACCATGTCTTTGCAATTCTTTTACATAGATCTCAGAACGAGCAAAAATAATTTTCATGGGAACTTTGATTTGCATTGATCAAGTAATAATGAAAGTTTGGAACATAAAGTGACAAGAATCATTTACAATATAGCTTCAGGTGGTCAGCATTCCATGAGCTTTGCACCTCTCCTCCTCTAAGTGTGGTGAGTCTATATGCCCCTGCTTTGGTGAGGCAGAGTATTCAATAAGAACCTTCTCAATTGGGGCCAAGCTTTTTAATTCTCTTTCCTGTTGGGTCTACCTTCCTGAGTACCAGGTCGCCGAGTTTTAAAGTTTTAATTCGGACTGTAGAATTATGGTACTTTGTCATCTTCTGCTGGTAGGCCGCTACCTTCAGAGTTGTTATCTCCCTCTTCTCTTCCAGTAAGTCTAGTTCTGTTCTGAGATTGTCCCCATTACTCTGGTCGTCGAATGAGGTTGTTCGATGATTGAGAAGCTCCACTTCCACTGGTACTACTGCTTCTGCTCCAAAATCCATTGCATATGGGGTCTCTCCCGTGGCCGTTCTAGTCATGGTTTTGTATGCCCATAAGACGACATGTAGTTCTTCTGGCCAAGCTCCTTTTGCTGCTCTAAGTCTCCTCTTGATCCCTTTTTTTGATCTCCCGGTTAGTCACCTCAGCTTGCCCATTCGCTCTTGGATATGCCTAGGAGGTGTAGTGGACATATATCCCTTTTTCACTGCACTAGTCTCTGAATTCTGAGCTGTCGAACTGTCTGCCCAGATCGACGATCAAAACCCGAGGCAACCCAAACCTGCAAATGATATTCTTCCACATAAAATCAATGGTGTTGGCTGTGGTGATTGTAATTAACGCCTTGGCTTCAACCCACTTGGTGAAGTAATCAACCGTTACCACCGCGTACTGCATCTGGCTTTTACCCTTTGGCAAAGATCCGATCAAATCCAACCCCCACTATGCGAAGGGCCAAGGTCCCTGCATTGGTGATAAGGGAGTAGAGGGTTTGTGTGAGATGTTTGCATACCTCTGACATGAATCGCATTTCCTGACTAGCTCGATACTGTCCTTCTGCATGGTTGACCAATAGTACACCACCTCATGACCTTATATGCCAATATTTGAGCACTATGATGGCCTTCGCAAATACCTTCGTGAACTTCTTTCATCGCGTAATCTGCCTCTAGCTTTGTCAGACATCGCAGGTATGGCAAAGTGAAACTTCTTCTATAGAGAACATCTCCCATCAATGTGTACCGTGCAACTCGTATTCTTAGCTTCCTTGCCTGGTTCTTGTCCTCTCGCACCGTCCCATGCTTTATGTACTGGACAATTGGGTCTACCCATGAATTGGTATAGTCAAGCGCTTTCACTTCTTTGCTCGCCACATCTGTGCTGGGGTTTCCAAGAGTCTTCAGCAACACTCCTTCCGGGATGTGCTCTTCCTGTCTCGTGGCCAATCTAACCAGTTGGTCGGCTTCAGTGTTTTGTTCCCTCGGTATTTGAGAGATTTCAAATTTTTCAAAATTCTTGATCAACTTCTTCACCACTCTGAGATATTTTCCCATCTTCTCTTCCCTGGCTTCAAACTCCCCTTTGATCTACCCCACAACTAGTTGTGAGTCACTGATGGCGGCCAGGGCCCTGATGCCCATTGCCTTTGCTAGATGGAGGACAACAATTAAAGCTCCATACTCTGCTTGGTTGTTGGTCGCCTTGAATTGGAACTTTAAATCATATCTGAACTTCTCGCCGTCCAGATTCTTCAATACGAGACCTGCCCCACTGGCCTCATTGGCTCTGGATCCATCAACAAACAAAAGCCACACTAGGTGCTCTAGCTGCTCCCCATCCGACGCTTTGGGGCAAGTATACTCCGCTATGAAGTCAGCGAGCACTTGCTCTTTAATTGCCGTCTTCAGCTGATATTCAATATCGAATTCCCCTAACTCCACAGACCACTAAATGAGTCTTCCTGAGGTGTCTGGATTGTGTAACGCCCGTCGTAATGGCTGATCTGTCAGAATCTTGATCGAGTGTGCTTGAAATTAAGGTCTTAACCTTCTTGCTATTGTGACTACCGCAAAGGCTATTTTCTCAACCTTTGGGTACCTTGTTTCTGCCCCCCTCAGAATTTGTCTATCATCTGCATGAGATCGTCCATGTTCTCCGCAGGATGGAGCATAAGTTCCCGAAGCATGGAACTCTCAGATTCTAGGCCCAACTTGAAAGAGGAGGTGACGATCCCCTGGTCGCAGTCTTGTATGTCATTGTAGAGCTCCCAATAACGATCGTCATATTGCCGGAGCGTCTCCTCCGGACGCTTTTTGAGGCTGATCAAGGAATCAACCTCCTTCTTTTCCTTGCCGCTGGTGACGAAGTGAGCTAGGAAGGCCCGCTCCAGATCCCTGAAGCTCCGAATGGACTGGGGTGGGAGCTTGTTGAACCAGAGTGAGCCCTGGGTGTCAAGGCTCGTTAGGAAGACATTACATAGCACGACGTCACTCGAGGAATAGAGCGCCATGATCTGTCAGAAGTAGATGAGATGGGTGTAGGCGTTAGTCTTTGGATCATACCTCATGAACTTCGGCAGACCGAAGCCGGAAGGGAGTGTGGTCGCATCAATGGTTCGAGAGAAAGGAGAGAGGCTGAGTTGTTCCAGGCGAGCATCGACAGCATGATAGGCTTGCCCAATGGGGCGGTCGACATGGTAGTCTCTTCGGTGGCGCCGATGCTCCCTCACGTCGTCGTCCATGGCCGGAGAATGGTGCCGGTGCCTCTCGTCCTCCCTGTGAGGCTTCTCCCTTGGGTGGCCGGTCTCCTCCGGCATCGGCCGTAGGTCGCGTGGACGGACCTCAACGAACTCCCCCCTTCAAACATGTAAAGTGGGACGGATGGTGTCTTTAAGTACCGTCTACTGGGGGGGATCCGCGACGTCTGGGGCGCCGTCCTTCGTCCTCCTCCGACCTGGCCGTCCGGCCGACCTGGCTATCGGCCACCTTCTTCCCCTTGCACTCTCAGTCTTCCATCGAACGGTGTTTGTGTGGCCTCCGTTCTGATGAGTGCAAGGCCGAATCTAGAGCGGCAGTAACTTTGGCTACCTGATCCCTCAAGTAGGCGATCTCTGCATTCTTCTCTTTGATCATTCGGTCCAAGGCCGCTGCATAGGCTGACCCGAGCTCCGGCGTCAGTCCGGAGGGAGAGGCAAAGAGCCCTAGGGAGACATGCTGCTGTGGATGAGGGGGTACAAGGGGGAGAGTGGCATCTTGGTTCGTTGGTGTGGCATTCACGTTTTCCATGGAGAGAAGTCTGGAAGAGTCTAGATTGAGGAGCAGATATCATGTTACCACCAAGGTCGAGGTTGCTTCGGTCCCACTGTGAACGCCAATTGTGGTGGCTGGTTATCTGCAAATATCCCTCCGCTTGCTGGTCCTCCGGCGGCTGGCGGTCGGCTGATGGTCCGGAGGCTTGAGTGGTCCCTGCAAAAAGAAAACCGGATCCCTTTGCCTGGCTCCTGTAAAACAATGGTTAGTGCCCGCCGGTCGGTCGTGACCAACGGAGCCGACAATGCTTAAGTTAGTCTCTTTCTTTGGTGAAAAAGACAAAAGGAAGCGAGTTGAGGCCGGACGATAGTTGTCGGGGATCAGATCCCCTGAACAGTACCCCTTAGGGGGTATTTATAGGGACAGGTTGGCTTGGGACTCAAGATTGGCGCGTGAGCCACGCGTCGTGGGCTCCCCTGTGTGTACTGGGCCCGAGTGGTGCGCGTGGCGGGTCAAATGGGTCGGTGCTACCGGTGGGCCGGGTCGGTCGTACGGATGGGGGATCCGCGAGCAGGCACTTTAGGTGTCCCGTACTGGGGGTTTGCCGGAGGGTTGACCCTCCGCTAGAGAGCTGGTTGGCCGGGAGCAGGGTCCTTGCCACAAGGAAAGTATTGACGCTATATCGATCGGCATGGCAGCCGGAGGTCAGTGGTCGTCCATCTGACAAGCCCCCAGTTCACTTTATCTGGGATGTATATGACGTTTTTGCTGAATGGTTCTCGCCAAAGGTCCGTAATTCCGACGGGTCGGGGGCACCAGAGGGTCCCTCAGGGCTCAAGGACGAGTCCGACGCACAGTGACAAGTCCGGTCCCTCAAAGCCTAGGTCCGGCCACCACATTCGCAGAAGTGGAAGTTTCCTTATCCTCTTGAATCCATTATGTCATTCACGGCTAACATCACGGGAGTTCAGTTACACACCCTTTGATGGAGTCTTACTCGTCAGTCCTCCTCATTATACTTATGAGACCGTTATACGATCTCTTCCCATCCACGGTTCTACGCGGCTGAGCCTGTTCTCGATCCGACCTAGTTGCTACCGAGCTGCTACTTGGGGGTCGGATCCGAGCTGACCTGTTACATTATTTCCCTCATCAGATAAATTTTAAAATAATGTTTTAAGTAACTATAAAAAATTATTTTATTTGGATAATTGTAACTGTTTTATCCAAAATGGTTCGTTTTTGTTCAAAAGTTTTAGACATAAGTTTTTAATTATTTTGGATGAAGTGGTTATAACTATCCGAATGAGAGAATTTTTTACTGTGTAACTTAAAAAATTAGTTTAAAATATACTAACGGATCAAATTATTTATATAAAGCCCCAAAGTACGGAGTTCAACCTATATTATGTCATGTCATAGACACGAGCAAATTCTAGTCATTTACAAGAGGGAATATGTTTTCAAGTTGCTATGTTACACGATGAAGTGATTTCCTCACTCTTCTGTTCCACAACTCAACTATGCTCTGTAAAGAATATCTTGACACCGGTGGGATGTCGGTCAAATATCCTCCAATGCTTAAGTCAATCAATTGGTCTTTAGAGTGGAAAAGAAAAGAGAGTAAATTCAAAACATTCGGGATTGTTTTCGTATCTCTGGAAGACACTTCTAAGGAGGAATATATATTCTTCAATTATTTTGGGAAGTTTCCGTTACATAAACTTTCTTTCCTTATTTTTCTCACACGTTTAGAAATCTTTCATACCTATCCCTATTCTCTCGGAGAATTATCTTCTATTTCTAGTAGGCGAATCACCCAATTTGAACACATAATAGAGCCGAAAAACTCATTGGGGATCCGTTATATGCCCTGATCATAACAGTGCTGAGCTCAGTCCAACTCGAGCTTATTTATTCCCGGCCATAGCACGGACTCAACATACGCCGTGATGCTCCCAATAAGCTTAGCACGGCACAGACCACGTAAGGTGATGGGCTCGTGCTTAACAATCAGTATTACTACAATTCTACAATGCTCATTAATTACAAGCCCTTGTAGGCAAGGTGGCTTGGGACAAATGGAATATTCCATGAGGTCCCAGGTTCAACTCCTTGCGACTACAAGGAAGTGTATTTAAGTCACTCGGGGCATATCTCAGTTGATCAAAGGCCATGGTGCTTAAAGGCAGTCTTGCTACTGGACCGCAGGGTGGGGGGTTCAAATTCCACTGGCAACAGTCTGGATTTGGCCCCCTTGTGTGTTCATAGTGTACAGGCAGCTCTGTACCCTAGACTAACTGAGGCACATCCCGCGATTTGCCTCCTCCATGATGCTCTAGGGGTGGGGCGGTGGGGGCCCTCAAGGTTGGGGGTCAACCTTTTTACAATGCTCATTAATTTTTCTATAAACTTTACAACTTGTATCGAACATGGTTTACTATTGGTACTCTGTTTTTAGTATATACTTGGTCATATCTTATGTAGGAAATTTGTTGATATGGGTGTCAAATGTTGGAATCAAGTAATTGATATTACTGTAAATTTGGATGCAGGAAGAGCATGATCAGATTAGATCAAGAAAAGGTAAATCAGAGGCTCTGGAATGGAACGACTACAAGTCGTCCATGCCATTCACCCAATGCGTATGTCGATTTTCACCACCTTGCTTCCTTGACAATGATTTGATTCCTAATTGAGCTATTTTCTGCAAAATAAAATCAAACCTCTTAATTTTCAATGTTTTGTAGGTTGTGAATGAGACCCTAAGAGTAGCCAACATAATTAGTGGGGTATTTAGGCGAGCAATGACAGACGTTGACGTAAAAGGTGAAGATGAAAATCTTGTCATTAGTATTATCCCAAATGCGGTACCAGATTTTTGCAGTAAATTTGTATTACATTTTCCATCCATATAAACAGGTTACACAATTCCAAAAGGATGGAAGGTTTTCGCCTCTATCAGGGCCGTACATATGGATCATGAACACTTCAAGGATGCTCGCTCTTTCAATCCTTGGAGATGGCAGGTACTACTCTCTCACTCTCTTTGGTTCTTTTGCTTAGTTTAACCAGGAACT
The DNA here is from genome assembly GCA_002855965.1 of Monotropa hypopitys. NCBI lineage: Eukaryota > Viridiplantae > Streptophyta > Magnoliopsida > Ericales > Ericaceae > Monotropa > Monotropa hypopitys. The sequence continues at coordinate 14,532 of NMUG010003313.1, forward strand.
AAATAAACAGGCCAATTCTGGAACAACAAACTCCTTAAATCTCTATACCCCTTTTGGAGGTGGGCCACGGAGGTGCCCCGGTGCTGAGCTTGCTAGGGCTGAACTCTCAGTCTTCCTTCATCACCTTGTCACACAATTCAGGTACACATCATCAATGCTTTTGTTTCATTTCTAGCAATCTGGATACTAATTCTAATCGGATGTGCGGTCACAGTTGGGTTCCTGCAGAAGAAGATAGATTGGTGTTCTTTCCAACAACAAGGACACAGAAGCGGTATCCCATTATCGTGCAACGCCGAATCTAGTAGGGTGGAAAGCCAGAGCATGGGAGTCGGGCAGAGAGAAGGAACGTAGGGGATGAATTGTAATATGTTCAATGCAATGCAATGAGTGTATATG
>NMUG010003314.1:0-14928 GCA_002855965.1 Monotropa hypopitys
TGGTCCTTTTGTTGACTCCCGAGGGTGGGATGTACCCTCACTGTTCTTTTGTTTAGCACTTCAGTTGTAGCCATTTGGCTTTTGTTCTAGCTTCCGCTTTGTTTATTCATATTGTATAATGAATGTAATGAGAACTTAAATGAAGTGCATAGATACTACAAGTGTGGATGTCCCCTGCTTTTATTTAAATTGTTTTCAAAAAAAAAAAATGGTTTGAAAATCCGGGGCGTGACATTCTAGGCCAGAGGGCTCATGTTGCCGAGTTGCCGAAGTAGTGAAGGTGCTACTGGGAGTGTTTTCAAAGCTTTGCCGAACAGCCGAGAAGAGGCTATCGACTTTAGTGAGTTGAGCTGCCAAAGGAGTAAGAATGCTATTGACAGTGCGGGAAACAAGTATTTCGGACTGTGAATGGGTCGAAATAGCTCAAAATAATTGTATAAGTGTTCCTGGACGATTACCCACTCAGTCTGAAGCTCAACCGAGCACAAATGGCCAAGTGTTTAAAGAATGGACTGCCATTTCTACCAAGAAGAAGCTACTTGACCAGAGGAGTAACAAGGGACAATTATTCTAAGTGAATAGTGTCCGGGATGGTTTGCCAAGCAGAGAGAAGCTCTGCCGATATGTTTTGGTTTATTTCAATTGTGTGGTGGACACCAGAGGCTTTGCCGGACATTGATTAAGTATATGTTCAGTGCAGCTGAGTGTTTTGGATGGACAGAAACAAGTGTATCCGAACACAAACAATTAATTAAAAGAGACAAGTATTGCCGAGCACAAGTGATTTGGTTATATGGGAGGTCAGTATTAAGTTAGGGTGTCCTTCTGATTAGTTGGTCTTTCAAGACTGACTGTGGCCGAGCTGAATAAAGCTCTACCGGACAATAGAAGGTCTGCCGAGTAGTAGAATGTGCGGCAAGGACCTTCGGTAGTCCTGCCGAGCTGATCTCTGTGCAGTTGGACCATTGAATAGGTCTGTCGAATAGTGGTGAAAGTGCCAGAGGGCCAATAATTAGATTTAAAAGGGATTTACCTCTTTGGCTAAGTGTCAGAGTGTTGAAGGTTCAACTGATGGTTCTGGAGATTCTGAAATGGTTGTCGAGCAAGGGATGAACTTGTTCATTCCGGATGGTGGACTTCTGAGTACTTGGAAGGTTGCCAAAGGGTTTATTGAGATGAACTGGGAGAAGGGACTGCTCAGGAAGACTTACCGAGCTCCCTTAACGTGAACAAAGGTTTGAACGGAGGTTTATCAGACAGAGAGGATTTGGGGAGAGTAATGAATGTTTTCCAGAGGGGTTTGTGTTCGAAATGAATGCCCAAGGCTTCCTTTTTATAAGTCCGAAGGGGTAGGTGAGCCTCATTAATGCTGTACTAAATGCCTGGCCTTCTTGCCAAGCTGCCAAATAGCCCAGTCAATGACAGTGCTTCTGCCACTTGACCAGCCACCCGACCAGCCGCCTGATTTCTGCCGCCTGACACTGCAGACATGCTGCTACTGTAGCTTTTAGCCGCCCAGCCGCCAACAGGTTGGCTGACGTGGCCGAACAACTACACTAAACTCCCGGCATTTTCTGAACTTTGCAATTTAGCCCCATCCTGCCTATTTTCATCAATTAGACCCCTGTTTTCAGCATTCCTAATGTTTTTAAACCTCAAAGTTCACTTAAATTCTCAATTAGGCTCCAAATAATTTCACAAAAATCTCTAAAAATCCCATAAATTATATTTAAAATATATAAACGTATTTTGGGGTTTTATTTATTGGGTTGGGGCCTTACATCCTTCCCACCTGTAAGAAGTTTGGTACCTCAAACTTAATGGATTTAATGAATGATGCATCAAAAGGTAAGATTTATACTTCAATCGAATAACTTCGGGTATTTAAGGCGCATATCGCTCTCTTTCTCCCAAATGGCTTCCTTTCCTGACTAGTTCTCCCACCAGAGTTTTATTAATGGAATGACTTTGTTTCTGAGCTGCTTCTCTTGTCAGTCTATAATCCACAATGACCGCTCCTCGTATGCCAGGTTCTTTTTGATCTTGATGGTTGGTTGGACTAGAACATGTGTTGGGTCTGGTATGTACTTCCGGAGCATCAATACGTGGAACACATCAGGGACATTGGCTAGTTTGGGTGTTAGTGCTACTCAGTATGCAACTGGCCCAATCCTTTAAAGGATTTCAAAAGGTCCGACGTAGCGTGGTTTGAGATTTCCTCTTTTCCCGAATCTAATGACGCCCTTCATAGGTGATACCTTTAAAAATACTTTATCCTTTTCTTGGAATTCCACCTCCCTTCGATGAGTGTTGGCGTAGCTATTTTGGCAATCTTGGGCTATCTTTAGCTTGTCCTGGATGAGCTTGATCTTGTATATTGTTTCTTGTACGATTTCTGGCCCTGTTGGTGTTGTTTCTCTAACTTCAGTCCAACATGCTGGTGATCTGCACTTTTTGTCTTATATTACTTCGAATGGTGACATTTCAATGCTTGCTTGGTAGCTATTGTTGGAGGCGAATTCTGTAAGAGGTAGGTGTTCTTCCTAGCTTCCTTAGAATTCTAAAGTGCAAGCTCATAAGAGGTCTTCCAGTATTTCAATCGTTCTTTCTGATTGGTCGTCTGTTTGGAGGTGAAAGGCAGTGCTAAAGTTCAACATTGTTCCCATTACTTTCTATAGCAACTTCCAAAAACTGGATACGAATTAAGGATCTTGGTCTGACGTGATTAAAACTAGCATTCCATGTAGTCGAATGATCTCCAGTAGATAGGTGGCCCCCATTTGGTCCATTGAGTACGTATTCTTGATCGGAATGAAATGTGCTGACTTTGTCAAGCAATTGACTATGACCCATATTGCGTTGTTGTCCTTGACTATTCTAGGAAATCCTATGATGTAATCCATTGTGATGTCTTCCCATTTCCATTTTGATATCGGCAGAGGTTAGAGTAGTCCAACTATCTTTTGGCGTATTGCTTTGATTAGTTGGCATTCGAGGCATCGATCGATGTAATTGGCTATGTCACGCTTCATGCCCATCCACCAGTATGATCTCTTGAGGTCTTGGTACATATTTGATCTTCTGGGGTGAATTGTGAACTTTGGCTTGTGTCCCTTGTCCATAATCCTTTGTTTGATTTCTTCTTGATCAGGTATGCATATTCGATTTCGAAACTTGAGAAGGCCTTCTTTTATGGTGAACTCGCTTTCTGGTTTGTCTTTGACATCTTCTTAGATTTTCTGCAACTTTGAGTCGCTGGCCTGGAGGGTTTGGATTTCTTCTATGATAGAGGATTCAACGATGATTATTGCGAGATGCGCTAAATAAGAGTGGTCTTCTTTCTAGCTGAGAGTGTTTGCGATGACGTTAGCTTTCTATGGATGGTACTAAATGTTGAGGTCGTAGTATTTTATAAGTTCGATCCATTTTTGTTGCCTTAGATTCAGTTCTTTCTGCGTGAAAATGTACTTCAAGCTTTTGTGGTCGGTGAAGACGTCGCAAGTAACTCCATCGAGGTAGTGATGCCATATCTTGAGCAAAACAATTACTGTGGCAAGCTTCAGGTCATGCGTTGGGTAGTTCTTATCGTCAGGTTTCAATTGTTGTAAGGCATAAGCGATTACAAGCATCGCTATAGATGGCAAATCCTTCTTCTCTATTGGGTAGAGCTAATACGGGTGTAGTCGTAAGTCTTTTCTTCAGCTCCTAAAAGCATTCCTCTCTTTCTTCTGTCCATACTAATGGTTCTCCTTTTCATGTCAGCTTTGTCATAGGCACGTCGATCTTCGAGAAATCTTGGATGAAGCGGCGATAATAACCAGCAAGTCCTAGAAAGCTTCGTACTTCTGTTACTAACGTAGGTGTTGGCCACGTTGTGATTGCTTTTATCTTCTATGGGTCCACTGAGATGCCATGCTCATTGATAATATGTCCAAGGAAGCGGACACTATTCATCTAGAATTCACACTTACTAAACTTCACGTACAACTTTTCCTTCTTCAGGGTTTGAAGAATGAGGTATAGATGCCTTGTATGTTGCTCTTCATTCTTTGAATAGATGAGGATATCATCAATAAATATGATCACTAAATCATCGAGATAGTTGGTGAAAATTTGGTTCATCAGGTCCATGAATGCTGCAGGGGCATTGGTTACTCCGAAGGGCATGACTATAAATTTGTAATGGCCATAACGGGTGCAGAAAACGGTCTTTTCTACATCTTTAGTTTTGACCTTGAGTTGATGGTAGCCTGAACGAAGATCGATATTTGAAAACACTTGAACCCCTTGTAGTTGGTCGAATAGATCGTCGATTCGAGGTAGCAGGTATTTGTTCTTGATGATGACTTTGTTCTCTCGATAGTCGATGCATAGGCGCATAGTTCCATCCTTCTTGTTAACGAATAGTACTGGTGCTCCCCATGGTGATGAGCTAGGTCGAATAAAGCTCTTCTCGATCAATTCTTGTAGTTGTGTCTTCAATTCCTTCAACTCTACTGGGGCCATGCAATAGGGGGTCTTGGAAATCGGTTGCATTCTTGGTATGAGGTCGATAAAGAATTCCATCTCTCGAACGATAGGCATTTCTGATAAATCTTCTGGAAATACTTCAGGGTAGTTACCTACTACTAGGATGTCCTTTTTTGAAGTGATTTTGGATTCGGTTGAAGTGATACTATAGAGATACCCTTGGCATCCCTTCTGTAAGAGTCAACAGGCTTTGGCAACAGATACGAAACAAGAAGGTGATACAACTCTTTCTCCATTAAATTCGGACTCCCCACCTTTAAATTCAACGAAGGTGATGGATTTACTAGCACAGTCAATCTTGGCATTGGATTTGGATAGCCAGTCCATGCCAATAATTACGTCAAAGTGGGCCATGCTTAGAGAGATGAGGTCTATTGATGACAATGCTCTATTCATAGATGTTTCACAATCCTTAAGGATCGTAGAACATAAGATGCCTTTACTCATAGACTGAGTTATGGATATATTGTATCCCAATGGTTCTGATTCCTTAGGGATTTTCTCCGAGTGTGATTTCAAAATGAACGAGTACATGGATCTAGAATCAAATAAGGCGTAAGGAGGAATATTGCAGATAAGAATTCTACCTGCCATGACTCCTTCTTCATTTCGTAGGTCCTCTGGGACGAGTGCAAAAGCACTTCCTTGTCTTTGATCGTTGTTGCAATTCCCTTGGTTGTTGTTTCTAAGAGCTCCAACAGGTATGAACTTTGCTCCAGTCAAGTTCGGGCACTCACGCTTGAAGTGTCCAATCTTGCTGCAGCCAAAATAGGCATTTGGGGTATTCTATCGGCATTCTCCCTGGTGCAGCCTTCCGCAAGTCGAGCACATTGGTATTGGCCTCCTTTTTTCATTTCTTCTTCCTTAGTTCCTTCCAAATTTCGTTTTCTTGGGGTGGCTAACTCCCCCTTGATTCTGATTTTGCCTTTTTCTCTCTTGGTAACATCAGGTTTCGTCTATGTCTTGCTCTACCATAATTGCCCTATTTAGGATGTCAGAGTAGGATGGTAGTTGGAGGGGACAAATGACTCTTCGAATCTCGAGTTTTGTCTGTCTTCGAAATGCCAGGCCTTCATTTCATTGGTTGCTATGAGGTATGGGGCATACTCAGCAACGTTGGTAAATTCAGCTTCATATTCTGCCACTGTCGTAGCTCCTGTTTGCTTCAGGTTTTCGAATTCCATGTGCTTTGCATTCAGCATTGTGCGAGGCATAAATTTCTCCTTGAAGATCTCTAGAAATCTCCTCTAGCTCATTTCTGGTTCCGAAGTACTTTTCAGGTTCCACCATCGGTTGGCTTCACCTACTAGCAAGTAAGATCCAATCTCCACCCTTTGATGATCCAAACACTGAAGAAGTCAGAAATTCTTCTCCAATTCCACAATCCATTCACTGGCTCTGACGGGATCCATACCTCCTTTAAATATTGGGGGCTTTAGCTTCAAGATTTCTTTGACTATTGCTACATTTGCGATTTGTTGTACGGGATTGATAACTTCCTCTTAATTAATAGCGAGTGGTGGCTCGACTACCAGTTCTTGATTTTGGATCTGGTTGATGGCTTCTTGTTGGGCTTGGACTGTGCCAACCAACATTCTCACCATTTGTCGGAGTTCGCCAATCTCGTCATGATCTTGGACATTTCTGTTTGCTCATTTGTTAACTATTCGGCTCATATAAAATCTTATAGTTAGAAATATGAAAAAGAGTAGGATATTTCATAATGACTAGAGTTGACATACGTAGATAAATCGAAGTTTTAACTTAGGTGTGTCCAGGATATACACTACAAAACATGGCAGATATAATAGGGAACTAAGATGCTACTCGCTATCCGAGTCACTAGGCCACTCGTAATGAGGGTAAATCCACTCTTGGCGGACCATGTCTAAATCCTCCTCATCGTCTATGTTGAAGTCCTCATCGAAGTTGAGAGGCTCGTCTATGAGTCTGTCCCCTGGTTGCATGTCCCAGTCGAGATCTTCTTCACCTATGGGGTCTTCTTCTTCTTTAGCCATGTTCTCATCTTGACGATTCCCTTCGTGTACTTGTCCCTCATTGTTGTTATTGTTGTAAACAATGAGAGAAAAGATACAAAAAATAGAAAATAGAAAAATGAATTTTCATTAATTAGTTAGTTAGTCATTTACAAGTATATATAGGCAAACGTCAGGTATAACCGACCTAACAAAGGTGGGCTGACAGAGCAGTACATAGGCCCAAAGTAATACATGATCTACTGGAAAATCAGGAACCATCTCCCGGAACAAGGGGAACAAAACAGACTGGAGAATTGTAGCCTATAACTGTATCTTCCAGAAGACTAGGAACCATCTTCCAGAACATCAAGAAGGAAGCCCTTGATTAATTGATACTTTAACATTCCCCCTCAAACTAAGCTAGGGACAACTTAGCTTCAGTTTGCTTCTTAGATGTTCAAACCTTGAACTGGTGAGAGATTTAGTAAATATATCAGATACTTGATATTTTGTAGGAACATGATTGACTTGTAGCTGATTCTAAACAATATTTTCTCTGACAAAATGAAAATCTACCTCAATATGTTTAGTTCTGACATGAAACACAGGATTGGTAGCCAGAGATACAGCAGAATTATTATCACACCAAATTCTTGATGTCAAATTTGTGTTGTACATCTTAAGATCCTTCATTAATTGTATCATCCACAGAACCTCAGAAGCAGTGTTAGCTAAGGATTTGTACTCAGCTTTAGTTGAGGACCTAGCAACAATGGGTTGCTTCTTGGAAGACCAAGAGACAATGTTTTTACCAATGAACATACATTATCCCCCTGTGGATCTTCTGTCTTGACTGTCCCCAGCCCAGTCAGCATCATAGAATGCAACTATGTTCGATGTTCCTTTGTCAAAGACTAAACCAAAGTTAATGGTACCCTTTATGTATCTGAGGATTCTTTTGACATCAACAAAATGATCCTCTAAAGGCATGTGCTTGTGCTGGCAGACATTGTTAACATCATATGCAATGTCAGGTCTGGTTAATGTAAGGTATTAAAGGGAGCTAACAATAGATCTATAGAAGTCAGGATTGGTCATGAGTGTTGGTTTGCAAGAGTTCTTCCTGAGTGATGAAGGAATGGAGCATGTGGTACAGTATGTCATTCCAGCCCTTTTTAAGAGATCAATAGCATACTTCTTCTGGCATAAAAATAGACCACAGTCAATTTTGTCAACTTCTATTCCTAGAAAGTAATATAAATTTCCTAGCTCCTTTAGAGAAAACTTGGTATGTAACTGTTTTATTATCTCCTGAACCGCGATTCTGTTGTTGCGAGTTATAAGAATATCATCAATATATACTAACACATACATCAAATCTTGATCTTGTTGAAGAACAAACAATGAAGAATCAGCTAAGCTATTTTGAATCCTAAGTGAATGAGATACCTAGATAGCATGTCATATCAAGCTCTGGGAGCTTGTTTTAGACCATATAATGCTTTGTGAAGATGACATATCTTATTTGGACAGTTAGTATCAATGAATCCTTGAGACTGTTGAATATAAACCTGTTCTTGTAAGTTACCATGGATAAAAGCATTAGAAACATCCAATTGTTTAATCTCCCAATCATTTGAATAGCTAAAGAGATAACAACTCTCACTGTGGGCTGTTTAACAACAGGACTAAAGGTTTCATTATAGTCAATACCTTCAGTTTGTTGGAAACCTTTAGCCACTAGTCTGGCTTTATATCTAGCTATAGTTCCATCTGGATTCCTTTTAATTTTGTAAGTCCATTTGCACCCCACAATGGGGGTATTAGATGGAGGAGACACAAGTGTCCACGTCCTTTGAGACATAAGGGCATTATATTCCTCAAGCATGGCCTGTCTCCAAGCAGGAGAGGTCATAACCTCTTTAAATATTTTAGGTTCTTCCTCTGTCCAGTTTTGAATATGTACATTTATTTGTTGAGTGTTCTTATCATTTCTCCCTTTGGATCGAGTGATCATAGAGTGACTAGATTTATTATTGCTACTACTAGGTTGATTATCTGAATTTACTTGTTTACTGTTGAGACTCTTGGATCTATTTATCATTTGATGAGAGTGGACAGGAGGATCATTTTGAAGATCCAAATGTGGGTCTTGAGTTTGAGTGGCAGATGGGATATGATTACTGATGGTCTGGTCAACAGGTAGAGTATCAAATTCAATGTCTTTGTTAAGTTGAAATGAAGTAACACTCTTAGAGTTACTTTGACTGTTTTAAGTCTTATTTTTCATAGAGTTCAAGATCATCTTATAAGGAAATTCATGTTCTATGAATTTCACATGTCTAGTTAAATATACTTTGTTAGTGATAGGGTCAAGACATTTGTAACCTTTTGTCCCAGTAGAGTATCCAATAAAGACACATATTTTTGACATTGGTTTTAATTTGTTTGACTTATAAGGTCTAATGTATAGAAAGCAGGTGCATCCAAATGGTCTCAAGATAAGATAATTAGAGGAGTGTTTATAAAGTTTGTCAAATAGAATGTCAAACTTTAGGGATGAATGAGGAAGTCTATTTATAACATACATAGATAATATCATAGCCTCAAGCCAAAACTTTATTGGCATTTGAGCCTGTTGGAGAAGAGTTATTATGGTTTCAACAATATGAGCATGTTTTCTTTCAACCAAACTGTTTTGTTGAGAGGTATAAGGACAAGATGTTTCTTGTAAGATTCCAAAATTATGAAACAATTTAGTCATGAGCTTGTTAAGAAACTCTCCCCCGCAGTCAGACCTAATAACTTTGATGTTAGAGTTGAACTGATTTGCAACAAGTTTTCTAAAGTTATCAATCTTATAAAAACATCACTTTTCAAGTATAATGGGAATAGCCAACTGTATCTAGTAAAGTCATCAATCAACAACAAGTAATACCTAAAACCAGTGAAGGAACTAATTGGTGAGGGACCCAAACATCAGCATGGACAAGATCAAAAGCTTTAACCGTCTTAGAAGTGGATGGAAAAAAGGTAACTTATGACTTTTCCCACAGTTACAAGCATGACACTCAAAGTTATTGATGCTTCCAACAACCTAAATCCTAGTTTTAGAACTCAAATGTCTTATGATATCACTGTTGGGATGCCCTAACCTCCTATGCCATAATTCTATATTAGAGGAGGCCCCTATGAGAGCAGCTGAATCAGAAGCCTTGCTAAAAGAATGATGAAGGGGATAGAGCCCCTAATGACAAACTCCCTTGTGCACAATCTGTTTGGTACTCAGGTCCTGCATCACATAACCATTTGAGTGAAAACTAATCCTATAATTATTATCTAGAGCAAGACGAAATATAGATAATAAGTTATGTGAAATCTTTGGAGCGTGTAAAATGTTCTTAAGATTGATAATGTAGTGAGGAAGGATTAGTTGACCATCACCTATTTTTTGGACTTGAACATACTGGCCATTACCTACCATCACCTGACTTTGATAATTCTGAGTTGGTTGAGAGATGTTGTTGCCATTGTTGGTGACATGGGTTGTAGCCCCTGATTCCAGGTACCATGGCGATGTCTGATTTTCTCCATAATGGTCAGAGTTGTTGGCTGCATAGAAATGCTGACCAGAACTGATGTAATTCTGCCCATTCTGATTATAAGGTATGGATTGGGAGACCATGTTGACTTGGTACCTAGGTCTGAAGTTATTACCCTGGTTCCAATTGCATATTTGATCAGTCCTTTGCCTTTGAGGCCTAAAGTTGTTATCATGTCTGAAAAAGCATCTATCGGCTAGGTGATTGGTTTTCTCACAGATTTGGCAAGGGTTAACATTTTTAAAGTTTCCCTTGTAGTTATTACCTTTGTACCTTCGGTTGTTGCCCTCGTTAGTGTAGCCATTGCTGCTAAATTTATTCTGATTTGGCTGTCCTGAGTTCTGATTCTCCTAAAAGTTAGAGACATTGTTGCATTGATAGGACTCTTTATTGTTACTGCTCAAGCCTTGGCTGTTCTAGGCTATCAGTAATGTAGTGGTTTCCATCTTGTCTTGACACAGATCCTCAGCCATTAACATAGTGTATAACTCACAAAATTTCAAACTATTTGTGGCAGACCTAGTCCTTATGGCTTGCTTGAAAGTGCGATAGATCTCATCTGGAAGGCCATTGAAAGTATGAAAGATTATATCTTCTTCATCTATGTGACATCTAGACATATCAATTTCTTGAAGAATAATCTTGATGTTATCAAGATATTCCTCCATGTCGCTGGTTTTCTTGACAGAATACAACTTTCTTTTTAAGTCCATAATATGAGTTCTTGACAGATTGTTAAACCTTTCCTCAAGTTTAGTCCATAAATCGATCACACGATGTGATCCAATAACGTGTGGTAGAACAGTAGGGGTCAGAGTGGAAATCAAACATGATAAGAGAAGTTTATCGGCAACTTCCCATTTTTGATGGTCAGAGTTGTCTGTTTTATCACCTGTAATATCTTGGATTTCAGTTTCATGAATAATGTGATTCTTGCTGATCAGATCAGAGAACCCGTTGGCAAACAATGCTATTTCAACCTGGGTTTTCCAGGCCAGGTAGTTGCTTGAGTCAAGCTTTAGAGTAATAAAGCTTTGGAAATTGCTGATGAGGAACTTCAATGATGATGAGATAGTATCTGCCATTTATGATCTTCAGAACCGAGGAAAATTATGGAAACAAGAGTTTTCTTGATTTTCTTGATTTCCTTGAACAAGCTTCAGGATTTTCTTTATGGACGATGAGTCTTTATGCTCTGATACCATGTAAACAATGAGAGAAAAGATACAAAAAAGAAAAAAACAGAAAAATGAATTTTTATTAATTAATTAGTTAGCCATTTAAAAGTATATATATAGGCAAACATCAGGTATAACCGACCTAACAAAGGTGGGCTGACAGAGTAGTACACAGGCCCAAAGTAATACATGATCTACCAGAAAATCAGGAACCATCTCCCGGAACAAGGGAAACAAAATAGACTGGAGAATTGCAGCCTATAACTCCATCTTCTATAAGACTAGGAACCATCTTCCAGAACATCAAGAAGGAAGCCCTTGATTAATTGATACTTTAACAATTGTTGGGGTTAATCATTATATTTCAAATTTCTTCGAATGCCCATTGTCGGATTGATCTTCTTGCCACGATGCATGCTTGTTCCCCAATCCTTAGACGATAGTCAATTATTGCGCGTAACTGGAGCTCTGTTCGATTCAGTCCATGCGGCGCTAGTTGGGCTATGGTATCGATTCATATATCGTCTGCGATGTTACGAAGTTATTCCTGCAAAACTTCTTCTTCTAGAGGTACGACCTCGATAGAATCATCGCTAGAGTATCCATCATCACTGCTCCTGTCAGAGTCACTAGTAGACATAGCTACAAGGCATATATACATATGAGCATGCATCTCCAAGATAAGATAGAAATTTCTTTTCTTAAGTGTGACTAGTGCGTACCTCGTTCCTATTTCTGGGTTTTGTTCAGAATCTAATAACTCAGCTCTGATACCACTGTTATTACGATCCAACCCTAAACGGGCCATGACCGGCCAACGAGAAAGCTCGCAAAAGCCTAACAATAACGAGATAAGGGATTCCATCACAATAATACTAAATGCAAAAGCAATGAACAAAAATCTAGAGTGCATATATATATTTCATTACCCACATTTCTTGCTATTACAACTGATGAGGCTCATAATGGCCTTTACAATCAATGAAAGAGTACATCAAAAGAGCTTATCCTATATGTATCCAAGCTAATCATCCTCAGTAACTGAAAAGTGTTTGCTAAAATACATAAGCATAAAGCTAAAGTGAATCAAGACATGTTAGTGTTACTAGTTTCCACGGATAAATAATATTAATTACTGAAATCCTTTTTCCTTTCCTTTTTCAATATAATAGATGGGTAGCTAAATAGCCTCAAATTGTAATCATATGCGATAGATAAGTCAAGCATATGGCCTTCACTCCAAGTCGTTCAGTGCATAACTTTCTTTTTGTTGTGCATGTTCCCATTTTGTTCTATTTGGATTTCCCAACATAATTTTATCATACTGCTCTTCACGATACCAGTGTTTTAGGGAGCGACCCCAAATAGAGAGATGGTATGATATCACCCAATGATCACCTGGTTATGATCCCGCCTTTTTTACTCCACCCCGCTGGTTTCAGACCCCGCCTCCGGCATCAAGCTAACTATGTCACCGTTCATGTCGTTAAATCATAAAACATCTTTTCGGTTTATCAATCCATGGTAATAAAAGTGTGCATGCCATTTTGTTATGGTTCAAGAGATAAACATAATATGGTGGAATGCTTAATAGCATAAATCATTCATTTCTCAAATGTTAATATGCTTTTAGAACTGTATGAGTAACGAGGGCATATAGAGATTCACCTGAATTTGATTGACTCTCTTGACTTGGCCTTTTCCTACATGTTTATCTTGTCATTTTAAATAAAAGGTGTTACTATTGTGTTATTTGCCGAATCGAGCTGCCGAGCTCCTTGGCCGAAGGCCCACTGTCCATAGGTCAGGTCGGGAACAAGGCTCATGGCCTTTAATCAAACTGGAGGGCATTATGGTCATTCAGAATAATCTTAAGACTTACTTGGTCGAATAGGCCGAAGGGTATACTGGCCGAACATAGACTGGATGGTTTGACTACAATTTGAAGGGCTTCTGGTCTAGAGGGCTGATGTTGCCTAGCTGCTGAAGTAGTGAAGGTGCTACTGGGAGTGTTTGCAAAGCTTTGCCGAACAACAGAGCAGAGGCTGTCGGCTTTAGTGAGTTAAGCTGCTGAAAGAGTAAGAATGCTACTGGTAGTGCACAAAACAAGTATTTCGGACCGTGAATGAGTTGAAATAGGTCGAAATGATTGTATAAGTGTTCCTGGACAATTACCCGCTCAGTCCGAAGCTCAACCGATCACAAATGTTCAGAGTGTTTAAAGAACGAACTGCCATTTCTGTCGAGCAGAAGCTACTTGATCGGAGGAGTAACAAAGGATAATTATTATGAGTGAATAGTGTCTGGGATGATTTGCTGAGCAGAGAGAAGCTCTGCTGAGCTGTTCTAGTTATTTCATGTATGTCGGACCAGAGGCTTTACCGGACATTGATTAAGTATATGTTTAGTGAAGTTGAGTGTTTTGGCTGGACAGAAACAAGTGTATCCAAACACTAACAATTAATTAAAAGAGACAAGTATTGCCGAGCACAAGTGATTTGGTCATATGGGAGGTCGGTATTAAGTTAGGGTGTCCTTCTGATTAGTTGGTCTTTCAAGACTGACTGTGATCGAGCTGAATAAAGCTCTACCGGACAATAGAAGGTCTGTCGAGCAGCAGAATGTGTGACAAGGACCATCGGTAGTCCTGCCGAGCTGATCCCTATGCAGCTGGACCATTGAATAGGTCTGCCGAATAGTGGTGAAAGTGCCAGAGAGCCAATAAGTAGATTTAAAAGGGAGTTACCTCTTTGGGTAAGTGCCAGAGTGTTGAAGATTGAACTGATGGTTCTGAATATTCTGAAAGGGTTGCCGAGCAAGGGAAGGACTTGTCTGTTCTGGATGGTAGACTGCTGAGTACTTGGAAGGTTGCCAAAGATTTTGCCGAGCTGAACTGGGAGAAGGGACTGCCTAGGAAGACTTGCCGAGCTCCCTTAACTTGAATGAAGGTTTGAAGAGAGGTTTATCAGACAGAGAGGATTTTGGGAGTGCAATGAATGTTTTCTGGAAGGGTTGGTGTTCGAAATGAATGCCCAAGAGTTCCTTTTTATTAGTCCAGAGGGGTAGGTGAGCCTCATTAATGCGATATTAAATGCCTGCCCTTCTTACCGAGCTGCCGAATAGCCCAGCCAATGGCAGCCCTTCTACCACCTGACCAGCCGCCCGACCAACCGCCCGACCAACCGCCTAACTTCTACCGCCTGACACTGCAGACCTGCTGCTACTGCAGCTTTTATTTGCCCAACCACCGACAGGTCGGCTGCCGTGGCCGAACAACTACACTGAACTCTCGGTATTTTCCAAACTTTGCAATTTAGTCTCATCCTTCCTATTTTCATCAATTAGACCCCTGTTTTTATCATTCCTAGTGTTTTAAATTTCAAAGTTCACTTAAATTTTCAATTAGGCTATAAATAATTTCCAAAAAAATCCTAAAAATCCCAAAAATTAAATTTAAAATATATATGTTTGGACCAGTTTTCGTATTTTTGGTATTATTAATAAAATATTATCCTAAATAGGAGGATAATCAATATTAATATTCAGGTTTAAAATTAATAGGAGTATTTTTCATTATTGGTCTAAAAATAATATAAATTATGATTAACAATTGAACCAATTCTTGAATTTTACAATTCA
>NMUG010003315.1:0-14930 GCA_002855965.1 Monotropa hypopitys
ATACCATTGGTATTTCTGGAAATGGGTAAGGAAATAATGCATATCGATATACAAAATATGTATATTGATATGTTGAGGATTTGATGAGATTTTGGGGGGATTAAAAAATGAAAATAAAATAAAATTAAGAAGAAATAAATAGATAATAAGAATAAATAAGGTATGCAATAATTTTAATTATGCAATTACTTTGAGTTATATTGTTTGGATATTGACATGTTGATTTTATCAGGTTATAAGGAGGGCATATCTGAGGTGCCAAAAGATTAGACTATATTATCCACGAACTATCTATGATTTGTTCCAGATTTTATATATCTCAATTAGACGTTTTTATTTGTTTGATGTTCGTCTTTATTTGTTAATGTGATTTGATAAGCTTACTTTAATAAAAGTGAAGACATTAATGAGAAGGATAAAAGATGAAAACAATGAATTTAAAAATGATCTAATGGTTGAAGGATATGTGTGTGTGTGTGTGACAATTATGCCATTGACAGTCTGAATGGGCATTGAGTATAGCGATTAAGCCAAAATAGCCAAAATGGGAATTGAGTATGGAAAATATATGTTGGTGATAACTTGAATGGATGTTGAGTATGGCGATTAAGCCAAATATAGCCCAAATAGGCAAGGAATATAGCCTTAATGGGCAAGGATGACTGGGTCAATGCCTACTTAAAGGTATACATGGATTATATATATGTATCACATAAAAGAAGTGGAATGATAGAATAACAATTTATGTTGATACATATGGATGTTTCTCTTTTATTTGATATTGAGCAGGATATTGTTGTATTGTTCTTGTTTAATTATTTTATATGATTTCTAATGAACTCTTGTGAAATTCGATTTTAGATTCCAGATTTTTAGGAATAGCATGGATAGTCCACTACTAGCGTAAGGTGTCACAGCTAGCCGTCACACTATAGCTGAGCTTATAGGCTTTTGTTTTCCAAATTTGTTGTACATTTGGGTTAGTTTAAACATTAATAAGATTTGTTGTTTAATTTAATTTCCGTTGAAACTCTGCATTATAATAATTTGTTTAGAAGTTGTAATTTGTGAAGTTTAACTGTTAGTTTAAAAGTTAAAAAGTTATTTCATTTACCCATGAGAATAATTAAGGTTTAGAATGTGGATTATTGTGTTTATGATTGCCGCATCTCATGTCGGCGGGGCCATTAAGGTTACCTTGTTGCGTTGGGGTGTGACATATAATGAGTGGTTAGTCCTTGAAGTCGTTAAGAAATGTTGTCATGGGTATCTTAAATCATTAATATTGTAAAGGAAAGATGAGTTGGAAATCTTAAACTTTGGTAAGATAAAATGTTTTGAAGAAATTATAGGCTTGATGAATCATATAAAAATTATTTGAAAAAGATGATCCATCGGGCATCTTGTTGCATATGTATTAGGGATCCATGATATGTGCACTATTCATCACATTTATATATATAGTATTGGATAGTGATTTTCCTACTAGGCACATGGTTTTTGTCATACGATCCTTTCTAGGTTCGGATCCGCATCAGTGAGTTGGAGTTCATGCATATGTGATGATCATGGAGTAGAGCTCAGAGATATCATTCCCTTCTGATTTTATATGACTTGTAATGCAAGGTTGTAAATTAATTTCTTTATCTAAAGTTGAAAATTGTATTAAGATTTCATTTTGTCAGCGATGTATTTTATTTATGCCCTTTATTAGAGATGTTGTTTCAAATTCATTTTGTGAATGTTTCAATAATGTATATTGGGTTATTATGAAAGACTTAGTTATTTGAATTCGATAACCCCATAAACCTTGGTTACCGGTAACCCTGTCATGTGAGGGTTTGGCCATAAACTTTCAACTTCAATTTTTTGCCCAAAACGTTTTATGATTCTTTCAAACACCTCACAAATCCTTAAAGTATCAACATCATATTACTTACAGCATGATAGCTTAGAACTTTCATCATCTGAGTCCATAAAATCATTGAAATCCATTGGATATTCTATGATTTTTCATAAAGTTGTAATCATATTTGACTTTCATCAGAAAAAATCAAATTTAAAATGTATACAAGTGATTATATGTTGATTGTAACCCTGTGATTATGATATCCTCGATCGAATATTCTTTTTCTTCTTAATTTTAGTTTACTCTCTTGGTTTCTCTCCCTTCTCTCTCTTCCTGTAACTCTCTTTCTCTTTCTCCATGATAGATTTGTGAAAATAGACCAGGCGGTGTATGTATACCATGGTTTTTCTGAGGGTTTTAATCTCATACACATGTTCCTTTGCATTCATTTAATTCCATCATCTAAGAATTTTTCCAAATCGTTACCGATAACCCATCCTACCAGGATTATTGGTAGCCACTGCCCCCATCACTCTATTACCAGTAATCAAAAGATTTACTTCTAGAAATTATACCCTAGGTTAACCCAGTCATAACATCATATAGGCATGTTATCGATACCCCTTGCTTTTGAGTTATCGATAACTACTGAATCATACACCTATTATCGAAAATTCAAACCAACTATTATCAGAAATTAAGGATGCCATTTTCTTTCCAGCAAAATTTTCCAAGATGAATGTTATTGACATATAACTTTCATTTCTAATAATAAACTCTTAATTTTTGGAATTTGACATAAAAATTCCATGTTTCCCAATCTATCATTATTATCCGTATTTCCAAAATTTAAATTATTTTACCAATAATAACGATAGAATTAAATCTTCATTAATCACAAAAATTATGTCTCCAATTATTATTTAAAGCAATTAAATTTAAATTAATAATGAGGGTTATCACAATTTGTACAACATCGACTTCAACAACTCCCTTAATATCTTGATAGTAAGTTCCTAAATAGGAATTCTTGAGTTTTCTCTTTCCCTAATTATATTTTCAAATTGGGGTGCTTTTATTGAAAATTCAAATAGATCTTCGAAATTAGATCCATTAAAGTGTCTTTTGAATTTATATTTAAGACCATCTTGTGCCAATTTGACAAATTCTATCTCTGGCACATAGATATGACATTGAATTCTAAATCGTTTGAATCAATTGAAAAATTGCTATCTTTGAATTAACTTAGCTAGATCTGCAAAAGAAACTGTGGTGGCCGAAACTTCAAGATCTGTCTTCTTGACGATCGGACCTCCAAATATTGAGTCGGCAGAAGTGGTCCGGATCGAGGCGATCGTTGTTAGGGCCGACGGTCTGTACAGGTCCCTGCAAAGACAAAAGAGGGATCCACCTGCTAGGCTCCTGCAAAACAAAGGTTAGTGTTCGCCGATCGGTTGTGACCGACGGGGCCTCCGAAGCTTAAGTTAGTCCCTTTTTTTGAGAAAGAAGAAAAAGAATAAAGCGAGGCCGGACGCTAGGTTGTCGGGGAGAAGATCCCTTGAACAGTACCCATAGAGGGTATTTATAGGGATTGGTCCTTCTTAGGTTTTGAGATGGTGCGTGGGCCGCATGTTATGGGCTCCCCCGTGCGATTTCGGGCCCGCGTGGTGCACGTGATGGGCCATAGTGGGCTGGTGCAGTCGATGGGCCGAGTTGATTGTACGTATGGGAGGATCCAGAAGGCAGACAGGTATGGCACTCCGTGTCGGGCTTTTTCCCGTAGGGATGCATCTTCCGCTAGGGGTCGGTCGGCCGGGAGTAATAGTTTGGCACAAGACTGGTGCTTGGCACTCTGCCGACCGGTATAGTAGCCGGAGAGCTCAGCATGTGTCCGGCCACCCATATTGTCGGAGCGCCTTACCAGAGGTGTAACAACCGTCCCGGATAAATTATATTTTTATTTTTTAAAAATATATCCGAAAAATATTTTTAGAGATTCAAAAAAATAAATGGTGGAGTTAGTATTTTTTTTGGGATTTTTGGAAATTACTTTAAGTGCTTTAATCATTTAATTACAAATGATTTATGGAATTGTGATTGAGTTAATGGAGTGGCATGCAAGGGAGATATGGTTTAATAAGGAGGGCAATATAGTAAAACATGATTAAACCCTGATTAAGGACTATATAAATGAGGTTATAATCTCATTAGGTCTATACAACTCCTTTGTGTTGGATTAGAGAGTGTTTAGAGGGAGGAGTTGGGAGATTGATAGAAATCAAGCTTGGATCTAAGAATTTAAAGGAAACTTCTTCATAAGAAGTGTTCCTAACACATCAAAGGTGAATCTCACTCTTTTAGAATTTTAATTTCGTGCTTAGTTTGGCCTAGATCTAAGTTTTTGCACTAATCTCGATTAGCACTGTAATTAGTGAATTTTGGTTGGAAACTTATAATTTTGGAAAATGAAAACTTGTTTTTAAAACCTAATATTGGAGTATGTGTTGTATATAGATGAGATCTACATCTTACATGCTTTGATTTCTCTGATTTGAAGTCTTTAAATCGAAGTTTTGAGGAGTTTAATTAAGAAATCACGTTTTTGGATTAAGCAGATTTTTGTTTTCTGCCTTCTGCTGTACGAGCCGGTACACCGGCCGGTATACCGGGCGGCATACCGGTGTCGTACCGGTCCCATACCGGTTGAGTATTTGGCTTCAAAATCATGAAATCTCGATCTATTTTCTTATGAATCGTGTAGAGCACATCTAGTAGAACATATTTTATGAATTAAGGTGAAAATATGGTGAAAATCTGTGAAATCTGTAAAAATTACAAAGGACCGGCATGCCGCTTGCATACCGGCTTGTTACCGGCCAGTGTTATTTTTGACAGAAAATTATATTTGTTAGAAAAATGTTTTGGAAAGGTTATATTAATCTGAAACTTTGTTAATTTTGCTGAATACTTAGATTATTTAATGTTCTGTTATCACTTAGAAATATTTGAGCTATTGAGTTATCCGGATTAATAGTTTCTTCTTCAATGACAGGGGAACGTTCTGTATGCAATCATCCGAGCAATATCCGACAGTAAGAAAATGGGTTAAAACCCATTGGTGAGTGTGCTAGTTCTACTTTAAGTTCTGTGGACTTTTCATGTTTCTTACCTGTGGAGTTTTCTGTGAATTTTCGAGTAGTTTCCGTTATGTGAGTTTTATACCTGTGGTGCCTGTTTTCTAGTGGTTTCTGATATCTGTTCTTCCTGTTATTCTGTATATGGAACACCTAGAATTTTGCTAGACACTTTCTGTACTTTGAGGAAATTCTGATAATCTGGTATTTCTGCTAATCTGTTAATTCTGGAAGATCTGTGGTTCTGATACCTAAAAAGGTTAAATAGAGATTCTGGGTCCTGTGCCTCATTGGCCGGTGGACAATTTGTTCTGGGCATACAAATGCCATCCGCAAGTGGTACCCTTGCAAGGTGATATATCGTGGAGTTGCGTTGATACCTCGGATATATTACGGAGTAGTATATTTGCGCCACTGCGTTGATATGTCGGGTATACTACGTAGAAAAGTGAAACATAATTTCTGTGGTTAATAAAATCTGTAGTAAGGTGTGTGTGACGCCTAGGACTCACAAAACTACCCTCTGTACTTAGATTATTTTCTACTGTGCTTGGACACGTTTTGTTGATAAATTTCTGTTATTATAATTCAGCCTGTTTAGTATAATCTGTTCTGTTCTGCTTTAGCTTTTAAAAATCTGCATCTGTTGTTTCAGTTTATTTTTATTTGACACAGTACTTTCAGTAAGCTAACACATTCCTGCACTTTGTATATGTATGGGCATTGGTCGAAGTGCAGATTTGATTAGCTGAGTAGTCTGGTCCACTACTTGGAATTTAGCTGGAGGAGTTTTGGTAGCTGCGCAGTTTGTCCAGTAGTTCTATTCAGTGGTTCTGGTGTTTTACTTTCAGTTGTTAGCAGTTTTGTTTCTGTTAGTAGCCGTGTCTTATTTTGTTTACCTAGATGGTTACTCTTGTGTTTGAGACTTGGTCAGCAGGTTTTGCTGAGTTTTGTGTTATCATTTGATAGACAGCACACTGGTTATTTCTGCAGTTTTCAGTTATTTATATCATGCATGTTCATTTAGATTCTTTGTCTCTGGTTATCTGTCTGTCTGTTCTGTTCTGTCTCTTCTGTTCTGTTCTCTATTTTTAGTAACGTTGCCGGGTCCGCTGGATCATTAAATTGGTCCCTACGGGACGGGGCGTTACAGCTTGGTATCAGAGCATAGGTTTAGAGATTCTCGGAGTATGGATGGATAGAGTTGAGAATTGTGTACGGTCAATGATTACCCTTAGGTCTGATTCGAAGATCGCCTAACTAACGTATTTTCTCGTCAGAAGTTTGGGCGAATCAGCGATTATGCATGGTTACTCTTAGGGATTTTGTAGAGTCGTAGTAGACCGTAGGATGTCAAGTCATGTTTTGAGTCCTTGAGGTGTGTGGATTGTATTAGAACCTAATGAAGGGTCGTGACATCACCGATACCAATGAGTGTGGACGATCCAGAGTGGGGGTCCGGCCATAGTGCCAGATCCGGTTCCTTAGAGCTAAGATCCGGCTACCACAATAGCCCCTCAATCTTTTTCATCCTAGCTGGGAAAGATTGATCCTAAAGTGCTGGACTCTTAGCTCCGGAGGAACGATCTAGGCTGACACTAACATCTGACATCAGCAGAAAAACAACGACTTGGATGTTAGAGGTCTGCCGCATGGCGAAATTTGGTTCGCTGGTCAGACGGTACTTCGGTACTTGTGCACAATTTTAATGT
The DNA here is from genome assembly GCA_002855965.1 of Monotropa hypopitys. Classification (NCBI taxonomy): domain Eukaryota; kingdom Viridiplantae; phylum Streptophyta; class Magnoliopsida; order Ericales; family Ericaceae; genus Monotropa; species Monotropa hypopitys. The sequence goes on from NMUG010003315.1 coordinate 6,696, forward strand.
TTTGACAGTTGTGTGGTGTGTACTTGGTTGGATCCTATAAATGGACTGTTGGGGTTGGATGTTCGGGATTTATGTTGAGAAGAAAGACCCTCTGGAAAGCTTTTCGTCCTTCGACAACTATTTCCCTCAGTCGTCATGGACCAGGTGATCATCCTCTCCTCTTCTTCAAGTGTGGATTCGGATTCCGTGTTTCAGATGCCCACGGAGGAGCTAACTCCCGCAGTTAGCTCGAAAACTTCTTCTACGTCTAGATTTTCTGCACCGGAGGCCTCTACCACGAGACAGCCCCAAGGTAATGGCCGGACCAATATTGTTCATCATGTTTCGGACCAGAACGAGACTACCTACGTAGCCACGCGGGGCCGACCAAACAGAGCTTTGGGAGGAACAATTAGGGCGACAAGAGGAGATTGGCTCTGCCCTTATTTGAATTATTTTCGTGGAGGGTTGCCTGAATTTAAAGAATTCTCGCGTCGGTATGCAATTCCCTGCTTCGGTGGTCTATATAGAGGTGGGATCCCAGGTTGAGTATTCGGCGGATCATGTGACGGTCCCCTTAATGGCGGTAACCGAAGAGCGGTTAAGGCTCCCACTCTCTCCCTTCCTCTAGGAGTTCCTATTCACATTCAGGCTTTCACCCGATCAACTGTTGGTGAATGGCTACTGGACCATAGGCTGCATCCTGGTACTATGCGAACGGGACGATTTGGAGTTTTCTCTACCGGACCTGATGGGCTTGTTCTCTCTTTCCCGGAATCGAGCGTCCAGTAGATATTATTTTATTGCTCGGAAGCCATACATGAACGTCTTCATGAGATTGTCAGATTCAGAAAAATGGGTGAACCACTATCTTCAGATATTCGGTGACTATAATTCCTATCCAGACGAAGACCGTCGGTATCCAGTGCCGACCAAACCAAGCACCCCAGGTGAGTGTTTGACATTCAGTTTAGGACTTTTCATTCTTGAGTATAATACATGAACGTTTTAAATTCGGTCCCTTTGTGCAGATGTTCCAGCAATTTCTAAGTATTTGAGAGGCATGGCATCAGCCACCCGAATTGAAGCTTTAATGAGGTGTGGCGACAGGGACTCCCCTAATCTTCTGGGGTACGAGCCGACGTACCAAAGTTTTTTGGAGGACCAAAAGGGAAAAAGAAAGAGGAAGGCTTCGACAGAACCTGTCGTGCGAGCCCCCTGTCCGGAGAAGGATGACTGTCTTCCAATACTTCCAGGAGAGAGACGCCGAAGCAGTGAGGGCCGCCGAGGCAGCGAAAGGAGCGGGGCCAAGTCTTGCATGACCGAAGGTACTCGTTCCATCAATCGAAATTGCTATCGAACCCCATGTTGCTCCTCCGGTCGATATGCCGGAGATGCGCCCGGTCAAGGAGGAGTCCATTAAATATGATCCAGATGATGCAGATCCCGCAACTTATGATGCCGAGTTTACAAGGTTTACATGCAAACGAAATCCTCCACCGCCTTCGGCCGATCCGGAGCCGCCCCAACCCTGGGCTCCTGGCTTCCGCAAGTATAATGGAAGACCAGTACTAACGACGGACAGTGTGAACGCTGATCCATGGGTCGCACATCCCCTTCTTCATGCGCTACAATTGCCAGCTGACATGAGGGCTCTACTGGCTGATGTGGAGAAAATCTATGATCATGCCGGAACATGTCTTATAAAGGTAACGGTCCCTAACTTCCTGGTTGGACTTATTCTATTGAGCTTCGCTGACGATTTCTCCCTGGTTTTTGCAGGCCTGTCAAAGCTTTTCTGGTTTGTATAAGGGTACCCAGTCGGTTCTCCGAGGGGCATGGAGAAGGGATACCCGAGAGCGTACGCTGCAGGCCAATCTTGAGACTGTGGAGGTCCAGAAAAATTCCCTTCTCCGGCAAATTGAGGAAGCGATGGCAGAGCATGCCGAATTGAAAAAAGATGATTGACGATGCTGGAAACTTCGAGGAGAGGCTCTAGAAGGCTGTGGCCGAGGCCGACAAGAAAGCCTATGCTGAGGGTCTCAGAGATGCCCGGGAAGTGTACCACCGGGACATGCACGAAATCTGCCCTGAAGTTCATGAGGTCAGCTTCAGGGGAGGCTATAGCTTGGCATTCCATAAAGCTTGGCAGATGGAGTACCTGCAGATTTGCCTTTCCGGGCCAATGTGATCGTGCCGGAATGTACGGTCCCTCCGCTGGAGCTCCCGGACAGAGACCCTCCCGTTGATTCGCTGGAGACTCCTTCTGCTGATCTGTTGGAGATTCCTCCTACTGACTACTCCGGTTGATTTGCCGAAGATTACTCCAGTTGATTTGCCGGAGATTACTCCTGTTGATTTTCCGGAGACTACTCCGGCTGATTTGCCGGAGATTCCTCCTTCGGAACAATTGTAGTGTGATTTTCCTCTGCTTCTCCTGTGTTCATAGTTTAACATAAATACGAGAACTTTTATTTCAGTATTTCCTTTTTTCCGTCGGGGATCTGTGTCAAATAATGATAATTTAGAAATAGATCCGGAGAGATAAGTTGAGGGACCCTTCAATGTAGAGAGGAGTCAGTTGATAGTTGCAGACCGACTGATGAGTTCTTCGATGGAGCCCCGGAGGGACATAGATTAGAGTTTATTCATAAGTATATCCGTTGATAATGGAGGTCCGGTTGACAACCGACAATAATAGATTGCTAAGATGGCTCTGTTTGCCAAATAAGGTTCGGCAATTCGTCGGCCGACCAACCTGCCCTGCCGACGATAATATTGTAGCTGGACATCCCTTAGAAAGGATAGAAATGTCAGACCCCTGTCGGAAGGTTCCAGACTTTTGCTGAGTGATCCCGAAATGAGGGATGAGGTGCTGGGCTCATGCGGTAGTGGACATCAAGTTATAATCAAAGGCCGAAGTTGTGCCTGCCGGAGCCACGCCTACCGGAGTGACCAGACCTTTGCTGTTTGGTCCCGTAATGAGGGATGAGATGCTGGGCTCATGCGGTGGTGGATGGCAGGTTATAATCAAAGCCCAAAGTTGCGCTTGCCGGAGCCACACTTACCGGAGTGACCAGACCTTTGTTGATGAAGGATGGGGTGCCAGGCTCATGTGGTGGTGGACAGCAGGTTATAATCAAAGCCCGGAGTTGCGCCTGCTGGAGCCACGTCTACCGGAGTGACCGGACCATTGCTGTTTGGTCCCGTAATGAGGGATGAGGTGATGGGCTCATGCGGTGGTGGACGGCGGGTTATAATCAAAGCCCGAAATTGTGCCTGCCAGAGCCACACCTACTGGAGTGACCAGACCTTTGCTGATGAAGGATGGGGTGCCGGGATCATGCGGTGGTGGACGAGAAGTTATAATCATAGCCCGAAGCTGCGCCTGCCAGAGCCATACCTACCAGAGTGACCAGACCCTTGCTGTTTGGTCCCGTAATGAGGGATGAGGTGTTGGGCTCATGCGGTGGTGGAAAACAGGTTATAATCAAAGCCCGAAGCTGCGCCTGTCGGAGCCATGCCTACCGAAGTAACCAGACCTTTGCTGATGAAGGATGGGGTGTCGGGCTTATGCGGTGGTGGACGGCAGGTTATAATCAAAGCCTAAAGTTGTGCCTGCCGGAGCCATGCCTACCGGAGTGACCAGACCCTTGCTGTTTGGTCCCGTAATGAGGGATGAGGTGTTGGGCTCATGCGGTGGTGGACGACAGGTTATAATCAAAGCCCGAAGCTGCGTCTGCCGGAGCCACGCCTACCGGAGTAACCAGACCTTTGCTGATGAAGGATGGGGTACCGGTCTCATGCAGTGGTGGACGACATGTTATAATCAAAGCCCGAAGCTACGCCTGCCGGAGCCACGTCTACCGGAGTGACTGGACCCTTGTTGTATGATCGGTGGGTGAGGCCCTTTTAGCCAGAGCTAGCTTGCCTCATATGGTCCCCTTTTGTGGGAGGGGAAGAGTGCTGCAAGACCTGTTACTGTCCGTAAAAAATAAACATTTAATGCATTAGAAGAGTTTTCATTTGATAGAAAAAGAAAAAGAAAATCCCCCTTTACAGGTGTTCGGGGGTTCATTCTGTCCCATATGGGATAAGTGGAATATTTTCCTCTACTGTGGTAGGTGGCCTTGCTTGCCTAGCCAGTTCCTGAGTATTCACCCTGTCGATCCACCGATCGAAATGACATTGTCGGACCAGAAGCTCCATATAAGCTTTGAACGGCTGGCAGGAGTTAGTGTAATGCCCTTTTTCCCTGTGGTAGGTACAGAATGCGCGTCCGGCATAATTGGCCTCCGTTCCCATCTTCTGATCCGGACGCCTGTAGAACGGCATGTCCTTGATGTGCTTGAGGACCATGCATGTAGGCTCTGAGAAAATGGCTACTTCAGCCACGTAGTCCTCTGGTCTTGGTGCTCGAATGTCACCCGTTTTTACTACATTTATTTGCTGACGGGGAGCTGGGCCCGGAGGCTGACTCGGTCGGTCGTATGATCGGTGGGATGAGCGATCTGCCAAAAAATCTTCGAGTTGACAATACTTATCCACCTTCTGCATGAGGTCCTCCATATCATCCGGAGGGTAGATCATGAGCTCCCGGAGTGACTCCCCATGTCGCTTCTGGAGGCTGATCAAGGTACTAACATCTTTCTTCTGGGTGGTGCTTGTCACAAAGCGGGATACGAATGCCCGTTCAAGATCCCTAAAACTCTGGATGGATCTTCTTGGAAGCTTGTTGAACCAGAGAGCCTTGGGTTCCCAGACTCGTAGGGAAGACTTTACACATGACTGTCTCGTCAGTGATGTAGAAGGACATGACCTACCAGAAGTAAATGACATGAGTATAGGCATCAGTTTTGGGTTCATACCTGGAAAATTTGGGCAGGTGGAATCCGACTGGAATAGTCGCCGACTCAATCGTCCTTGAATAGGGGGTGGCGCTGAGCTGCTCAAGCCTTGGATCCACACCCCGGAGGGTAATTGTCGGAGGAGCTTCCGGGGTTCGGCTCCTTCTATGCCGGCGACGTTTGGTTATGTCGTCTCTACGGGGCGAGAGGGAAGTGTGATGCCTGTGCCTATGCCGACAATCTCTCTGTGGGTTGTGAGGGGCTCGGTCATGCTTCTTCGGCTTGACGGGAATAAAGACTCCGTGGTCGTAGACATATAGCGTTCCGTCCGACGCGGCCAATGTTCGGGCGCTCGGAGTGGTCTCCCCAATCTCCTGTAGCTCAAAGTCCTCCAAATGTTCCTTATCCGACGGGCGAGGAGGATCAGCCCCAACCTTCTCCTTCCCTGGTCTGTGGCGGCTTCTCTCTCTAGATTTTGATATAGCGGATGTCGCTCGGGGGGCTGGATGGCTAAGCTTGGCGACTTGCTTCTTCAGGAAGGCTATCTCTGCATTTTTCTTCTCATTATTCTATCCATGATGACGGTCATGTCTGAGCTGGGTCCGGCTAAGGTGAGGCCAAAGTCAGATCAAATATTCCCATAGACTGGCGAGGGACAACTGGCGGAGGAGGAGGTGGAGGAAATTCGGAGAGATCGATATTGACCGTTAAGTTCGGGAGTTCAGGCCCCATAGGTCAGGAAGGCTAAGAGAAGCTAGGAATACCACCAAAGGTTTGGATCAATACTCCCACTGTGGTCGCCAATTGTGGTGGCCGAAACTTCAAGATTTGTCTTCCTGACGACCGGACCTCCAAATATTGAGTAGGCAGAAGTGGTCCGGATCGAGGCGATCGTTGTTGGGGTCGACGGTCTGTACGGGTCCCTACAAAGACAAAATAGGGATCCACCTGCTGGGCTCTTGCAAAACAAAGGTTAGTGTCCGCCGATCAGTTGTGACCGACGGGGCCTCTGAAGCTTAAGTTAGTCCTTTTTTGGAGAAAGAAGACAAAGAATAAAGCGAGGTCGGACGCTAGGTTGTCGGAGAGCAGATCCCTTGAACAGTACTATCACGACCCATTCCAGAATATAATAAAAATATATAAACTAGCAATGAATCCATGACTACAACGCATCAAAACAAACCCAAGTAAAACAAATAAATTTTATTTTGTCAAATCAACCATAATAATAACGCAGCGGAAAAATACTAAAAATTGAAATCCCAAAGTAAACTCCACGCCTAACAGTAGTACCAAGTAAACTAACACAAATCTAAATAATATGAGTCAACAATCTCAACAACTCTCACTACTCACGTACTAACAGTCTCAACACAAAACCCATTATTCTAAAATAGACAGAACTAAAAAGAATCTCCCCAAAAGGAGTACCACAGCTATCCTCTTGGCAATGGCTTGCAGGTGAACCAGCTAAACTCCCTTACCTGGATATAGATTGCAAAACAAAACAAGCAAAAGATATACAGGAGTGTCAGATACAACAGTCATATATGCACTTTGATATGTAAAGAAAACTCACAGTGTACAGGTAAAGTACAAGTAAAGAACAAGTAACTACGGGGTTGTGTCTCTCCCCTTCTATCACGTAAACATGCAACTGTCCAAGGGGTGGTGTCTCTCCCCCAACTATCGCATAATCATGCCATTGTACGTATATTCTTTCTAACCGTGCCCACAACACCTCTCTTTTATTTAATTGACATGTAACGTGTTCATAGCACCGTGCCCATAGCACCTTTCTTTAATTTAATCGACATGTAACATGCCCAAATCCCTACTCGACCTAACATCATATAATAGCATGCCCCGAGATTATCTCTCTCATTTCCCCTACTCGGCCTAACAGCACATAAAGCATACCCTGGGGATTTTATTTCATTTCATTACCCCTACTCGGCCTAACAACTCATTTGAGTATGCCCAGGGTAATATCATCACTCTCTCTGCATATGTTTATCAATCATTATTCCATGTTTTTCTCGCTTAAGTGATATCAAACAAAAGATATATAAATCTCAACATGTGATTACAACATACTCCTCATGCCCAAAGCATAAACAACAGTATAATAATCATGCCAATGCATAACAGTAACATATCTCGTTCTTATCCATGCTTGCATGTAAGTAAGGAAAATCAGATAACTTCATGCAATTATCACATAAGAAACATGTGAATATACACAACAACTCCACATTAACTCACACATAAACAAAGCACATATATAGAAGGGTATCTACACACTCACCTTATGTGCGAGAATCGCAATAAAAGTTACTTCGTAGCCTTGGAAGGTCCCGGCTCCTCACCTGAATCAATATCATGGCATTAAACCAACAATTGATATGATTTGGGCTTATAATATACCAATTAAATATATAACTATTTTAAACTATTCATTAGGGTCCTCAATTGTTCTATAATATTTTCCATAAACGTTCCTAACCAAACCTTAACAAAATTTCTCCAAAAAATCCCATTTCCCATATTCGCTCAACCTTGGCTCAACCCTGGCTCAACCTTGGCTCAACCCTGGCTCGACCCTAGCTCGACCCTGGATCGACCCTGGCTCGAGTGAAAAAAAGTTCGCTCGACGCTTCGCTTGAGCGAAAAAGTTCGCTCGACTCTAGAGACTTGGCCAAAACAGTTCGCTCGACGCTTCGCTTCAGCGAATCTGGGCAGTTTCTTTTGACAATTTTCGATTTCCTTAATCCTCAATCACTAAACTTCGATTTTTGGACCCCAAATCCTAAAATTTCCTTCTAACAATGTGTTCTAAACATAAGGGTACTCTACATACTTTGATCTAGGCCACAATCCTTATCTAAATCCATCCCAAAACCATAGATTTCAAGTAGATCTAGGAATTTTTTTACCCAAAAACGAGATTAGGCATAAACCACTAATCCAGCCCTAATCTGAACCAAAATTAAAAATCAAAGTTAGAGAAATTGATCTTATCAATGTTAGGAACAAGATTGAAGGAGAAGTTTTCTTCCAAAAGTGATCCAATCCTGTTGAAAATTGCTAATCTTCTCTTCCTCCTTCCTTAATTTCTCTCTCAAGCCTCTCTTAGAGTGTAAGCACAAGTGTTAAAAGAATAACCTCCCCCTCAATCCTAATGATAGTTTTTAAGACTTAATGACCCATTTTCCCTCACCTATAAGAGCTAATAACCCTTCCTTGCCCCTCACTTATAATTATATCCAAAGGTTTTAATATATAAACTTATATATACTTAAAAACCTTATTTTTGATTAACTAAAAATTCTTTTTAAATATTTACAAATATTATTTCTCTCTTCCACTTCATTATAATATTTAATTGTTCAATTTAATTTATATTAAA
>NMUG010003316.1:0-14928 GCA_002855965.1 Monotropa hypopitys
TTTTGGTCATCAAACAAGGAGGTAGTGATTCGCAAGTTGGAGTTCTCATTGGAGACAACAATCTATCTCTCCATCAATGGCTGAGAAGTGGCGGAGGTTTCTGTAGTCTCATCCATCGCAGCAAAAAACAACCCAACAATTACCCAACAATGATGGTCCAAAGAAAGAAACAGATTAGAAATAGGACTCACAGGCTTCGTGCTTCATAACGAGGATGGAAATCAATGATGGTCCATAGAGGGACAAGAAAGACGGTGACACGAAGGTGTCGCTGATGGGATCAGACGAATGGTGGTTGGAGGCCTGCAGAGGGAGGTGGTGGTGCCCCTGGTTGGCGTTGCCCAGAGGGGGTTGCGATAGATGACACGTTGGATGGATGGTGGTGGTGGATGGGTGGTGGCGCACTGGATGGGTGGCGCTGGGCGGTGGCGTTGGATGGTGGTGGTGCGTTGGATGAGTGGTGCGCTGGATGAGTGGTGCTAGGCGATGGCACTGGATGGCGGTGGCGCTGGAAGGGTGGCGTGCTGAATGGATTTGGCACTGGATGTGGTGCATTGGATGAGTGTGGTTGAGGGCGCCGATTGTGGTGGGCTGGAATCGATGGTGAGCGGCGGCGTGAATGAAGAACAGAAGGTTGCAGGAGGGTTTGGCCTGTGGAGGTTGGATTTGTTGGTGGTGGCGCTGGATTGCCGTTTGTAGGGTTGCTGAGACAGACGGTAGAAGTGGTGGCGGAGGCCGTAGATTGTAGGGTTGCACTAGGGTTACTGTGGCGGCGTGAAGAAAGAAACGGGAAAAAGAAGAAAAAACAAAAAAGAGCTTAACTTTAATTAGGGTGGCTCTAATACCATGATAAGTTTCAATAATTCTCAAGCATGATTTATTCCTTGCTTACACATGAATATATACACAATGCTAAGATATAAAAAAGAAAAACATAATCTCTCCTATTAAATGAGAAAATAGGTCAACGTGACCTGTCTTAATAACGGAAAGAAAAATAAATTAAGATCTCTCTGATATGGTATGAGATCAATTGTCAAATCCTTTCTGATATGGTATGATATCAATTGTCAACACAAACCACGGTTAGAGTTGCTATATAATAAGCTAGTACTTTGTAATATTTATTCTCCAGTTTTGCTTTTGCATAGCTTGTCTTAGTCATATTCTCATTCTCTTTGTAATATAATTTAATGTGTGTGTTAGGGTTAGACACCCTATACATTTTTCCTTGTAGGAATGGTTGCCCGGCAGCAGTAGATTGTTTGTTTGATCCTTTGACAATGTCGTTTCTAGTATAACATACAGTGAAAACTCTTTTGCTGTGAACAATTTGTGAAGCTATGTCACAACAAAAGTGATTTCCACAATTGCCCAACAAAAAGAGTATTTACGACTATCTCACTATTGCATGAATTAACTGTTCAGACCAAAATGTAAAACTAAAAATTAATTGAAAAAACAACATAGGGGACACATGGAGAATTTGTACATAGAAGCATCATCTGTGTCTCCGTTCTAGTTGGAAATTATTGTATTGCATATACATATTACACAAGTACAAACCAAGATTCTTGCATCATTCCCTACATACATTACAACAAAACCTACATGTCCACAGAGATGAAGAAAGAAACACCACATGATGGAGATGCTCTCTTTCAAACATGTTCAAGGAGTCAAGAGAGAGCTACCCTCTTTGATAAGCACAAATATACTGCCTACATCTCCCCTTGAAATCCGAAATTCTTCATCAAGGTATGTGGTAAGTAACCATGATTCTGCATTGCTGTTGGAGATTGAGAACTTGAGCGGGGGTTGACTGGAAATTGTCTTTGCAACAGATGAAGCTGTGTCATGGACAGAGGTGATTAAGCCTTTGAAAGGTGTGAGGTCAATCTTTGTTCCAAGAAATTCAATATGTTCCGGTAACACAACGGAGTCTGTCAACTGGGGAGTTCCAATGATACCTTCCTCAAACTTGATCTTCATTCGACCAAAAACAAGTATGAGAAGATAACTAAATTTATTGAAATCAAATTTCTATCTCAAATAAAAGGTTGTAAAGAGAGGGAACAAATGAACCTGCACACGCTTGGGACTTCGGACTTCAAATTTGGCATTGGTGCTAAGAGAAGTGGTGGCGAGCAGCCCAGAAAACAGGACAGAATTCTGAACCGTAAAGTTCTCTGAGTCAATGGTTTGTGATATCTCTTCCACCTTCAACAGTGGCAGTGTTCGTGACAACAGAGGGAACAAACCTGCAAATGATGTGTACCTGCAACATATCACATAAAATTCCAGTGTCAACACTCTTTCAACAACAGCTTGAACTCGGAGAGGAAAACTACACCTATAGTCATGAACTCATGGACGCTTCCAAACGTATAGCTAAGGGCATAGGATATGTGTAGTTTGCCAGTTCGACGTTCACCTAGAAAACCTATTTAGTAGTTAGAATTTAACATGGACCTCCGCTATATAGCACTTTGTAATCACCAGTTACCATAGAAACTAGAAGGAATATGTTAAGAAAAAAACAAATGTGTATCAGCCTATCATTGAAATGAAAATTAGATGAGTGCAACACTTAAGTCATGTAACCGTGCCTGAGACCGATGGTTGTGGGTATCTGGATGTCTTCTGCCGTGAGACACCACCGGAGGAGTCTCCATCTCCTAAACATCAAATTCAACATTGAGCTCGCAACCCTTGCGCTCCTCGCCTCCTGAAAGAGAGAGCTCCCTCCAAAAGAATGTTGTCGGAACCTCCAACCATGTACAGCTCCGTGAGCTCGCAATGCTATCTCAAATGTGACTATAACCCCACCTAGGCCGGGAGCAGAACTCGGGACCATAGGAGGCATGTGGCATGGAGGCTAGAGCCAGCAGATCATCAAGGCTCTCTCCACAATGGGAGCTCCACCTTGATCGGCCATAGAACGAGGGAACGTCACCATCACATCTCGAAAGATGTATCAGAAGCACCTGTCACCTGGGAATCGTATCATACCTACCAACTATATTCAATCTATTATACGGCTCCTCACAAATCACTCAAACTTCTTTTTTGCATCTGAGAGGCAGAGCTATGACCCTGACGGTAAGACTCAGAGAACATCTCCACTGTCCATCTTGGAGGAATAAGTCTACTTGGCTTACTTCTCTTCCAAGACTCTTAGAACGTATAAAAGGAAGACTTCGCATAGCACTGAATTCACTCTACCCACCACACCTACTCAATTCATCACACATGGTACTCTCCAGTTGACCGTTCTCCACTGCCATCCCTCTCGCTCTCTTTAAGGTTGCCCGGAGCTCCCTCCTCCTCCATCTCCGATGGTCTCAAGCCATTGTAGAGCTCACAATATTCCCGAAAGGCCCTCTAAGGTACACCTCCACCATTAATATCCACATTATTCTCCGTTGGAAGAGTGGTGCTCACTACAATGGCAAGGAAAGGTGCTCAAACTTAGACGAGCGTCATGCCGGAGGGTCCAATATACCTTGATGACCGGAAAGACCATTAGTCTCCGTTATATAATGGACGGAAAGCTAACCGATCATGTGTGTGTAACCGTCTTATCCAATGAATCACGTGTGACATCACCCAGAGCTGTTACAACCGCCTTATCCAGTGGCCTAGGGCTGGCAGCCTTAAATTTTTTATAGCATCAAATATATAATATTTAGGACTTAAGACTCCGTTTGGTTTAATTTGATTATCAAATATATGAATATTCCTTTTTAGTCACGGCGGAACACTGCCGACTACCGACTACCGACTATCGCCTAGGTGGCACCTAGGCAGACCCAGGCGAGGCCTTTTAGAATAGTGGCGGTAGGCGATTCTAAACCCTAGTATTGTTACTAAGTCGCACTTACATCTCACCTACAAATACTTACTTGACCATAAGAGACCCTTTCCGGTCACCTCTGACCGGTCAGGCACTAACGTGTGTGCTCAGTGTGTAGTTCCGGTCAAGGTAATCCACTCAGGAAGTCCTCTCATGCGAATGTTCAGTCAGGCAATCAGCTCAGGACGATAACCACGCACTTGGTGAATTCAAGACATTTAATAGATGGAGATTTTGGTTTTGAAGGCTACTCCACACATTATGAAAGGAACCTCAACCTCCAAGTTCGCAGCCAAATGGGAAAGGATCATTTGTGGTGAAAGAGGCCAACCCAAATGGTTATTACAGGCTCTCGAAGCCTGGGTCAAATACTGTTACGAATCCCATCAACTCAAAAAATGGATAAAGGCATCACACCTAGTTGATTTTTTTCTGCCCTTGCATTATTGTATTTCTTTGCTATGTAACTCAAAAGGCTCCCCTCTTAGAAGCTCCATTGGGGGATTGCTCCAGGTATCAATCACCAAATGTAACTTCAAAAGAAAATGAACACTCATGGGTGAGACATTATGAGCAAAGTGTCATGTATCAAGCCATTGTTAATGAAATGTGATGCTGCAAAAGGTATTTTCCATGGTGCTCAATTTTTAATAAATAAATCAAAGCTTTCCTCTAAGCCCATGTTCTTGTACCATTTCAATTTCCTCGTGATTATACTTTTTCCCTTTTTGAGGTGGTCTAGAAGGCATTGATCATCAATGGTCACCCACAATCGTTGCAATTCTAATTGGAGCCTCTCATGAATAACCTTAGCTCCCAATTTGTTAATACCGTCAGCTAACCATCGAACTCTCAACCCATGGGACTCTCTATAGTACGAAAATCCCGGGCCACATATCGTCGATCATCTCCAACAACACGCCAAATAATGTCAAGGCTACTCCTCTTCCCAATGAAGTCATCTTTCCAAGATCAACAAACATACTTGGAAACTTCGACAAAACAATAAGTAGCCTAGTTTTCTGCCTCTCGGTCATGCCATCAAATAGATTCGAAGTTATTAGCACCTCCTCACTATCACCTAACCTTAGGTCAACCGAGCGGTCATCATGCCTCGTCACCGTGTAATAGCCATTTCCATCCTGCAACATGTCTCGTACAACAACACCTCTGCCCTTCAAAGTACCAAAAGTAAAAGATTTCACCTGAGGAACCTCGGGCACTGAAGATTCTCTCCCTATAGTCTCACCGACAGATGTGGACTCCACCCCTTCCATGGTCGAGCCCTCTGTCCCCACTAGACACTAAAAAGTATGCATGACTCCTTTGTCAAAATGTGTGTGAAGGAAAAAAAATTATGCTCAACGATGTAAACTAAATGTGTCGGTACGAACCCAGCCCCCAACTTAAATATTGCAACGTCCCGTGCAAATAAAAGTTAAAAGAAGTGAGAAAGGAGTACCAACATATGGCCTAAATTTGGTAACGAATTGCTTTCTCATACATGTATCATGTAACCCTGCAAAACAAGACTACAAACACAAGCACAAGCAAGTATAATGTAAATAAAACTTAACTTCCTTACGTTCTGGATAGACATCTACTCAACAGGTGATATCCTTCAATTTTAGAGAGACATCACAATCGACTTTCAATGCCATCCGTACTAATAAAGGAAGGGTGAAGATTTCTCATCCTCCTTGAATTTAACGTCTTCTAGACATAGCTATATTCATATATTTTTGTTAAATTCTGGTTTGTCCCCATAGACAAGATCCACCAATTCCTCTTCAACCTCCTCGGGAGGGAAGTTTTCTAAGAAAACGTTGGCCATTGACTTTGAAAATATGATTGGTCTCTGGTTTCAAAATATTGATAACTCTATATGGGTATAAATGATGGACAATATAAGGCCCAACCACCGAGAGCGCAACTTTCCCAGAAACAAGTGTAACCGGGAATTGTACAAAAGCACCTTTTGGCCAACCACAAAGTTTTTCCGTTGAATGTTCCTACCATGAAAGTCTTTCATCTTTGTCTTGTAAATGTGAGAATTTTGATATGCATCGTTTCGGATTTCGTCCAATTCATTTATTTGAAGTTTTCTATGGGCATCGGCCTCGGGTAATCAGAAATTCATTGATTTAATAGCCCAATAGGCCTTGTGTTTCAATTCCACCGGAAGGTGGCATGCCTTGTCATACACTAAACGATAAAGAGTCGTGTGATAGGCCCACAAAGCATCAGTCAAACACAACGACCAATCCTTTCAGTCCGGGTTGACCGTCTTCTCAAGTATGTGTGTTATCTCCCGATTGGCCACTTCCGATTGGCCGTTAGTTTGCGGATGATAGGCCGTTGAAACCTTATGAGTAATAGCATAATTCTACATAAGGGCCGCCACCGCCCGATTACAAAAATGGGTCCACTGATCACTGATGATGGCACGTGGCATGCCAAATCGAGACATGATGTTCTCTTTCAAAAAGGTGACGACCGCCTTGTGGTTATTGGTTCTCGTGGACACAGCTTCGACCCACTTTGGACATAGTCCATGGCGAGAAGGATGTATAGGTAGTCGTGAGAATTTGGGAACGGTCCCATAAAATCTATTCCCCAACAATCAAAGAATTCTATGACAAGAATAAGGGACAATGCCATCATATTACAGCGGGAGACACCGCCCAACTGTTGGCAACGCTCACATGTCTTGCAAAATTCGAATGCGTCTCGGAACAAAGTGGGCCAATAGAAAGCGCGTTGTAATATCTTGGCGGATATGTTCTTCGCCGAAAAGTGACCCACACATGCCTCGGTGTGGCAAAAAGAAAGGATGTCCCTTTGATCGATGTTAGGCACACCGTCGTATAATTTGGTCGGAACAAAACTTAAACAAGTAGGGGTCATCAAACACGTAGCTCTTAACCTCGAAAAGAAATCGACGCGCATCTTGCGCCGTCCAATGGTCCGGAATTTTGCCCATGACAAGATAATTGACTATGTCGGCGTATCACGAGCATTGGGAAATGACAAAAAGTTGTTCATCCGGAAAGGTTTTCGCTATAGGAAGAGAAGAGTGATCATTGAACTCGAGACGCGACAAGTGGTCGGCCACAACGTTCTCAACACCCTTTTTGTCTTTTATGATTAGGTCAAACTCTTCGAGTAACAAGATCCATCGAATGAGACGATCTTTTGCGTTTTGCTTGGACAACAAGTATTTAAAAGCAACGTGGTCGGTGAAGACCACAATCGATGAACCAATGAGATATGAGCAAAATTTATCCAAAGCAAAGACCACAGCAAGTAACTCCTTCTCAGTAGTGGTGGTATAGTTGATTTGGGCATCATTTAGCATTTTGCTAGCATAGTGAATGACGCAAGGACCACTTTGCCTCTGTTGCCCAAGTACCGTGCCAATATCGTAGTCACTTGCATTGCACATGAGCTCAAACGGTAAGCTCCAATCCGACGCTTGGTCTATGAAGGGGAGAGGGGAGTGGTCCTTCCGGGTACAAGAATTCAATTTCCTATAATCCACGCAAACATGCCACCTAGAGGCAATTCGGGTAGAGACAAGCTCTCCCTGCTCATTTGGTAGCACCGTAACCCCAGCCTTCTTGGGCACCACCTAAATTAGACTCACCCACTTACTATTCGAGATGGGGTAAATGATACACGCATCAAGCAATTTAATAATCTCCTTCCTAACCATATCTCGCATTATTGGATTCAATCCTCTTTGTGGTTGGCGAGATGGTTTGACATCATCCTCTAAAAATATGTGGTGGATGCAAATCACCGGACTTATGCCATGAAGATCGGCAATCGTCTACCCAATAGCACCACGACACGATTTCAACAACTACATCAATTTCCTCTCTTGATCATCCTCCAAGGAAGAGGAGATCACTACGGGATAAGTCTCGTCCGTGCCTAAATAGGCATATTTCAAATGGGATGGCAAAGCTTTCAACTCAAGAGATAGGGCTTGCACGCCTAAATAGAAAGGGGGTCTGCAAACCGCCCTCCCTTGTTAGAATTATCCTCCCCTCCCTCTTGGAAACTTTCTTCGTAACTCCCCTCCACTCCCCCTATCATTGGTCCTGACACTACCCCCGCCTTCATTTAGTTCCTCACTTCCTTTATCCTCACTTTCTCACATAGAACAAAACCTACAAAGTTCCCAAATATCCATGGACAACATTTTCCTCATCACATGAGTACGACTAGGGGCAACATCACCTCATCATTATTAGACCAAGCCATTACCAAAGTCTCTCATTTGGCGGTCGATTGATCACCAATCAGATGCTCAACTTGCTCCAATGAATCATTTAGAACACTTAAATCTCCTTCCACTAGTCCCGCCTCTGCTAACGTGTTACAATCACGCCTCCTGTCCCCAACTTTGCATGTTTTCTCCTGCTATCCGTGTAGGCGGCGCCAACTTACTTGCACATGCCCATGTCTATATATATGGGGGCAGCTCAATGACCCAAGATTTTTGCCCAATATTTTGACCAATGCCTCAATCAAACTGCTTAGGGTCCCACTGTGATGATACAAACCGTTAATAATATTCAAATCGATAAAATATAACACTGCAAAAATCCAGCTCAATCGGATATCAGTTAGTTCTTGATCCAAACAGTTCCACAGAAAACTCATAGAAACTGGTGTTACACGGAACTGTTTGAATCAAGTACTCACCGATATTCGATTGAGCTAGATTTTTATAGGAGTGTTATATTTTATCGATTGGAATATTAATAACAGTTTTGATCATCACAATAAGACCCAGAAGTAGTTCGATTGAGACATTGGTCAAAATCTCAGGTAAAAATCTTAGGTCATTGAGTCATGCTATATACATATATAGGGAGAGACGATCAAGTGAGGGATCCCTCACGGATTTTCTGTGAGGGTTTCTAATTTCAGTCGTTGAATTTAATTCAGCAGCCTGGATTAATCACATCTTGGCTACTGGATTAAATCCAGCGGCTGAAATTAGAAACCCTCACGGATTTTCCGTGAAAGATCCCTCACTTGATCATTTCTCTCTCTCTCTATATATATATATACATATATACATAGGGTCAGGCTCCCCTTACACATATTTTTTACACATTTCTTACAAATGCTTATTTCAGGTCCCACTGTGACCAAACCGTGCGGACTAAATATGGATCAACATTTCTAAATCGAATTTGAATGATCCGAACCGTTCATTGTCTTTAGAATATGTTGATAAGGGTACCCACGAGAAACAGTCAGAAAAATGTTCAGGAAGAGCTTCATCTGGACAGTTTTTTCACAAAACTATAATGAACAGTCTGTATAAAACTTGCTCGGATAAAGGCATTCCCGATCATATTTTTTGACCATTTTTTGCAGGGACCCTAAAAACACCTTCTAGATACATTGGAGCAATCAGTTCGTGGAAATTTGATCGGGAAGTGCCCGAAAAGGGGTGGTTCGTACCTAGTCCGGACCAAACTGGTCAAAAAATGGTCAAAAAATATGATCGGGAAGGCCTTCATCCAAGCAAGTTTTATACAGAGTGTTCATTATAGTTTCGTGAAAAAAACTGTCCAGATGAAACTCTTCCCGGACATTTTTTTGACTGTTTCTCGCGGATACCCTTATCAACACATTCTAAAGACAATGAACGGTTCAGATCATTCAAATTCGATTTAGAAATATTGGTCCATATTTAGTCCGCACGGTTTGGTCCTTACTGTAAGGATCACTTTTTTGGCCACTTCCCGATCAAGTTTTCACGATCTGAACCGTTTAATGTGTTTAGAATGTATTTTTTAGGGTCCTTGCAAAAAATGGTCAAAAAACATAACCAAGAAGGCTTTCATCCGAGCAAGATCTATACAAACTGTTCATTACAGTTTCATGAAAAACTATCCAGATGAAGCCCTTCCCGACCATTTTTTACTGTTTCTCGTGAGGACTCTTATCAACACATTTTAAAGACATTGAACGGTTCGGATCATGAAAAATCAATTTAGAAATGGTGGTCCGTATTTTATCCTTACCAAAGTGGTCCTTACAGAAAGTCTTTCTCTCTCTATATATATATATATATATAGTCCACTTCCTATGCGGGATACCACACAGAAATTTTGTGCATGTGCGGACTTCTAATCTCGGCCGCTGGATTTAATCCAGCGGCCAGGATCAGTCACTAAAACTTAAATCCCGCACTGATTTTGGATGATGGATATATTCATAACGATTTGCTTCCATATGAACCTAACAAAAGAAAAAGAGGAGAAAAGATAATGGCCAGAACAAACCTTGGCCTCCTTCGCTTTGTCACCATCATGTCCAACATCGTTTGATGGCCTTTGGGCGTCGACCTTAGGCCATCACTCCTTCACCGTCAACAATTATCGCCTCAATGCTACCGCAATACGCGTCAAACTTTTTCACAATTTCATCTTTTACAAAAAATATATGCTCTCAACAAAAGAGGGAGCTAGACCATTCATCCTCCACACACAGAACCTCGAATCACTCTGCAACACCCCCACTGCTATAGGATCGATGGAAGAACCTTTTACATATTCACAAAAAATGGTCCAACATTTCTTCCAGTATGTCAACATTAGCAGGACTAAGACGGAGTACATGGTATGTAAGTTTAGTAATAGTCAAAGTACTAATGTTGACATAATGGCCCTCCAAAATCATGAATTACTAAGAATTGAGTGTTTTAAGTATCTTGGTTTAATTGTTAGTAAGAATGGAGAGATTGCAAAAGATGTTATGCACAGAATTCAAGTTTAATGGATCAAGTGGATGATTGCATCGGGAGTGTTATGTGATCATAGGATACGTGCAAAGATGAAGAGGAAATTCTACTGTACGACCATATGGCCAGCCGTTTTATACAATACAAAGTGTTGAATGGCTAAGAAACAACATGTGAGTAAGATGAGTGTAGCTGAAATGAAAATATTTAGATGGGTGTGTGGTAAAACTTTACAAGATAGAATTAGAAACAAAAACTTTTGCAATATGGTAGGGATAGCACCACTAGATACTAAGATAAGAGAAAATAGATTATAGTGATTTAGACATCTATCATAGGCCCGTTGACGCTGTAAAAAAGAGTGATGTGATAATAAATGGTAGCACTAAGGGAATGAGTACAATTAAATTAACTTTAAAAGCGAAAGTTCGTAAGGATCAAAGTTTATTAGATATAACAGAACACGATTCACTCGACAGAGCATATTGGGGAAATAGGATTCATATAGCCGACCCCAATTGATTGGGACACAAGACTCAGTTTGGTTTCATTTGGTTTTTTTTTCTCCAATTTGGGGTGCATCTACCTACACGTCCCCACTCAGTCAACATGATTCTGCCCAAAGCACCTAGCTCCTCTTGGAACCTTGAGGGGTCTAGGACCACCTTGGTCCAATCGAAACTGATCGGCCACTCTAAAAGGATGATAAGAAGTGGCTCCATATTCCCCATCTACCAGACACGGAACAAAGCCAAGCATCAAAGCATTTAGCGCACAAAGCTCTGAAAAAGATACCCTGCCTCCTTAAACAAAAATCGTAACATCCTCCTCTGGATACCACGTGAAAGGAATCATCCCCTCATAGGTCACAAGGTACAACCTGACCATCTAGCTAATCGGCTCTCCTTATACCACTTGGAGCTCTCACCACCATCACCCGACGGGATGCCCAAGTATCTTGGCTTAGGAACTATCTTCGGAAATCTCTCAAGGAAAAAATCTACAAAAAGGAAGCGTGCGAAAATCTCACCAACTCATATCTGTCAAGAGAACTACGAACCCCACAAAGATATCTAACCTCTTAAACAAAGTGCCAAGAAATAAGGGAGTCAATGCCACCGATCCACCAGAAGCAAGAATGAATTGAGGCCAAACAAGGCTGGATCAATGCCGTCTTTTGGAGGACCAGGAAAAACATACCAAGCCAAGCAAAAAGCCACAGAAACTTCTAAACACCCCTCTTCCTTCGACTCCAAACCAGCCTTACTATTAAGATATGTTAGTTCTAAACACCCCTCTTCCTTCGACTCCAAACCAGCCTTACTATTAAGATATGTTAGGTAGGGTCTTTTTAGATAGATTCTTTTGTACATAAGGGTATTTTTGTCATGTAAAGTATAGAATGTATATTCTCTACATAGTTGTCAAATCGTGAATCGAAATGGTCCGTGAATCGAAATGGTCCGTGAATCGAGAATCGCGAATCGCGAATGATTCAGTCACAATTTCTAAAATATATTTAAAATGCATATTTTAAGCAAACTTATGTGTAAAAAGATAAATTCATGATCATATGACCTATAATCATGATTCATGAGTCCTACAATAACATACTTAGCATTTTTAAATTTTTAAATTTTTGGCATCTTTACAAAATATTGGCATTTTAAATTTATGAGTCCTGACCTATACAAAATATTGGCATCTTTAAATTTTTTTTTCAGAAGTTGGATCTGAGAAGTTCATTCCTTAAAGAATATTGAACATGTTTCATATTGATCTCAGATTCTGACATTCCTCATTCTAGTGAAGGCTAGCAAGTTAGCAACCATACTACATGAGGGAAAGAAAGAGGAGGATACAAATCCCTCTAAAAACATTCATTCAATGGAATATGTTGCATAACTCATAATTAAAAGACCCTACGCAAATCTTTCTCTAAGCTGTGTCATGGATTAGGAATTTGGTAATGTTCCTTCTGCTCATCAATGTGTTCTTGTAGGGGATTCCTGCCAGTGTCCAGATATTTCTTTGCGGAAAGGATTCACAGAGTCAACCCGTTGCCCGAAGGAGTTTCTTCCGATGTTCAACAGTGCAACTGAATTGAAACTCTGCTTCTACTGGGCTCCTAGTCGTGGTGCAGAGGCTAGAGAGTGAGAGGCAGAGGCAAGAGAGAGATAGGTGCGCGCGAGAGGGAGAGGTGTGCGAGAAAGAGATAGAGAGAGACAGTCGCGAGAGGGAGGGGAAATGTTTGAGCGAGAGATAGGCTTTGCGGGAGGGGGGGGGTCGAACAGAACAGATTATCGGGGTGCAGGGGAGGGGGTACTGCTGTGCGAGATCAAAAAATTTTAAAAATACATGTTTAAGCCAAAACCCGACCCATTAAAAGATAACCCGAACCAAATCCGGTAGTGTTCCGAATCGAAGTGAATCGTACGATTCATACAATTCGCCTGATTTACCTACGATTCGTCCGATTCGCTTACCGATTTACCACAACCTGCAATTCATCCCTACGATCCGTATCGCGTGCATACCGAATCGAACCGAATCGTACGATTCGAATCCCGAATCGTACGATTATGATAACTATGATTCTCTAATTCAATGGAATGAAACCCTAAGAGTGAAATGTTTTTTTTTTCGACTGTTTCTATCTCTAGAAACGAACATGATATCAGAGCGGGCATTCATCGTGAAACCCTAGCCTCTGTCTCAGCTAACACCTTTGTTCTAACCTTCGGTCGTCGGCGTTTCTCTGACCATCGTCGTCTTAGCCCTTTGTCGCCTCTCGCAAAAACCGCAGGCCTCATAATCTATTTGGGTCTTCGTGACCCTCGTCGGTGGTGTTTCTCCAGCAACCCTCGTCATCGCTGGCATCATCGTCTGGTCTTCTCTCGCCTGGTCTTCTCTCAAGCGACCCTCGTCGTCGGCGGCGTCATCATCTGTGACCTTCGAAGGTCCTCAACCGGCTACTGCAAGTCATTGTCTGACACTTCGTTGAAGACCCAACTGCAACCGACCTCCTCTAGCACTTGTCGAACCTCCATCAGCACTCGCCGTACTCTGGCGACCTCCGACATCCATTTCCAGTCACCACTGAACCTCTGGCAACCTTTTTTGGGTGTTTTTTCAGTGTTTCACTTCCGTTGCGCGTTGATTCGGTATTTTCTGTCAGTACTCTATTGATTTCACTCTTGTGGTCGGTGTTTGTGAGTTTATTTTCAATCCTTTATTATCATCATATCTTCGGATGAGCCGAAATCTCCAAAAACTAATACGAATAAAATTTTTGGGACTAAGGTTGTTTTGGAAAGCACTCCAATGGATATTTGCCACATCAAGTTGGATGGTTCCAACTATTTACATTGGTCTCGGCCATTTACATCGACCATTACTACAAGAGGCCTTTTGCATTTTATCACTGAGACTGTCGTCCAACCCATAGGGGGACCAGACCTTACGAAATAGAACACTCAAAATGTTTTGGCCTTGACATGGTTGTTCAATTACATGGCACTCACTATTCAAGACAATTTTTTATTTCTGGATACCCCAAAACAGGTTTGGGATGCTGTAGCTGAGACTTATTCCCAGAAAGGGTCGCTGAATATTATGCAGAGATAAAGGGGCTTTGGCAAGCACCTGACTTGGCTTGTTTGTGCTATTGATGTTGCTGGATTCCAACAAATGGTTAGGAAAGATCGTGTTTACGATTTTATGGCTAGTCTTGATGATGTATATGATCAACTTCGTGGGCATGTATTGAGCCACATTCCTTTTCCCTCTATAAAAGAGACTTATGCTAGCATTCAGCAAGAGGAGACTCACAGAAATACTACGACTCACTCAGTAATATCACCCACTCTGGATCGATCAGCATCGGCCTCCATTCCTATTCCTCGGGATGGTAAGACTATTCAGGGTCAATCAAGGAACAAAATGATCCTATTTTCGTGAGCCACTCCAGTGTGATCATTGTGACAAACCAGGCCACACTAAGGAATATTGTTATAATTTGCATGGTCGTCTTCCTCAACGGGGACGAAGAAGTGGGCGAGGTGGTGGCTCTGTGTGTTCTCATGCTTTTGAGTCTGTTATTGACTCTGTATATGATACTAGTAGTGGTTTCTCTTCAGAAGAGATGCAAGATCTCATGCGACTAATGTCTAGTTGAGGCACTTCATCTTCCACAGTCTCTTCTTCCACTACTTCCTCACTTTGCCAACACAGGTATACAAGCCAATGTTTCTACAGCTTCCATCCCTTGGATAATATATTCTAGTGCCACTGATCACATGAC